>CAODLS010629155.1:0-21330 GCA_948243855.1 Flueggea neowawraea
ATTTTCGGACCAAAAATAAATCCTAAAATAAATCATCAATTTCTCATCACTCAAGACAAATCTATGTTCCTCCATGTTCTTTACACTCATATCTATCATAAACAACTCCAAATCAAGCCAAACATTCAACAAAAACCGAACCCTAGCTCATCAAAAACCCAAATTCGGCCAAACATGGAAATAAGCAAAACTAAGCATGAAAAGGAGCCAAGAATCGAAAATGAACGAATAAAATACCTCAAATCTGGTAGAGGAACGTCTCAGGATCAAGATGAAACAAATTTCGTCGGATTTAAGTGAGAAATGAGAGAGATATGGCTGAAAAACGAAGTGGTGTCGGGTTATGTTTAATAGAGAAAGCTGAAGATCAAAATGACGTCGTTTTATTTAGTGGTCAGCACACATGCACGCAGACGACCGATCACGCACGTGGACGACAGCGGCTTTCAACACGCAAACGACGCGTCGTTTCCTCCAACTCACATGAACAACAGGTAGTCCCAGATCAAATGTCATGTAGTTTTGCCAAGCAATACTGAACAACCGGTCGTTCAACCTTTTTTTTCCCAGATTTTGTATTTCAATTTTAATCCATTTTCACCTAACAAATCACTTCCAAATCATTTCTAAACATTATTAAACACCCAATTAAAATTTAAAACTCAAAATTAACTCTTCAAATTTCAAAAATAAATTTTGAAATTTAATGAAAAATTTCTGGAATAATTAATAAAAATTAACAAAATATTCCCTTACTAAAATAAATTGAAAATAATAATTCTAATCAATAAAATCAACAAAAATTTGAACATTATAAAACCAATAAAATATATACCATTGATTACAAAATTATCAAAACTTTATTTAACAAAGAGAAAAAAAAATTTCTACTAGAAAAATTCGATCGAAAAAAATACGGAATATTACAGAAGTAGCCTCCAACTTCAAAAGTTTGCAACAACGTTTCTAATACTAAGAATGCAGTACCGTGCTATTGCTCTTGAGTTAAATCAACATTTCTAGCAAGAAGAATATAGCTTGTCAATTTTGGCCTGTTTCATGTTATTATTGGCTCCTTTTCTTGCTTCTTGCATTCACATATGCGACTACATCCACTCAAGATTTTGTTCTTGGTCCACGTATGTCAGCGGTCATTATTGCTACATTCCGTGCATCAAAACTTGTTTTTGGTCAAAATCCAATTTTATTTTAAGTTAATCTCTTTCTCATCACTATCTTCAAAAGCTGATAATATTCACAACTTATTTAGTTTCATATGAATACGGTGTTTAGCATATATATATATAGACCTTTTTGGTATTACGTGTGATTCATTTTTACTTTAATTCTCATTATTCAGAATTCCGTATATATATAATATATACACTGTTATTTTTCCACTTTTAAACAAAATATAATTTGTTAATTTGGTGGAACAGGATATATACTGACCAACCGTATAAAATCCAGCTTATATCAATGATATTATAATGACCCTACAATCGAAGTAAAAATTATCAGCAGTATATAATTCTGTCTCAAGATCTTCTATCTCTTTGTATTAATTCAAGATTTGAACTAATGTGGATCATACACTTGTGCTTTTGCTACATTGTGATCAGCTGCTTTTCTAATTATAGTCACACAATTTATGAATATACTTAGAATTTATTAGCATCAAAGTTAATTTCATTATCAATACGCTATAAGTTCATTAGTTATATACGAATTTATAGCATATGTTAACCTCTTATGTTTATTTAATATGTTTTGATGATGATAAATAATTATTAAGTAAAATTGGATTAATTTACATGTTTGATATAGATGAAAATGGTTGTTTTAACTTGAATGATTTATGAGTTTGAAATGTTTCTCTATGTCAAATTTAAACTTGATGTGTTTTCTCTATGTTGAAAGTGAATTAATGCTTAATTTATAATTGAGACATTATGAAATTTGATGTTTACAAGAGAAGAGATAAATTAGGTAATATGAAAATATTAAGGAAGAATGAATTTGAACTAAATTAATATTAATGGATTTTATTTATTGACGTGTTTTGATAAGTGCAAAAGAAGAGTTGGGCCACAAATTTGAAGACTCAAACGATTACAACAAGTGAAACTTAGATCGAAAAAGTTCAAGTCAAAAAATGGTTAAATGAAATAACTTCAGGTCTCAAATACTCTTGAGTTAAAAGTTCTACTGAAATTTCTATCCGAAGAACAATTAAGCTCGACAGTTTCAGGGTAAATTGCAATAATGGTCACAAAATCAAACCCAACGACTCTAAACTTTATACAACAGTCAAGAGGATTTATTTGACTATAAATAAGACTCAAGAATCACTTGATTTGCACAAGTATTAGACATTTTATGACCATTTCTTTTTAGATAAAAAAACTTGCATTCTTACGTGTCTTCAGCTTGTTTCTCCATTAAAATATAGTTTAGCAAATCTAATTTGGGAGTGTTTCCCATATATATTTGTAACTTTTCTGAGAGTTTTTTTAAAGTCTCTTAACACTCTTAAAGTTAGGAAGTTGATTAGTAAAAAGTTTTTAAGCACCCGTGAATCTTTAAGTGTTAAAGGGAGCATGCCCTAATGCAACAAATGATTGTACTATTTTCTAATAGAAACAAAACAGTGAAGAAAACTCTTAAGTGGATATTTACGGAGTAGATATAAACTTGATTAAGTCGAACTATTATAAATTTTTACCTTATTTTTCTCTTTTCCTAAACCCTTTACATTATATTATTTATACTCGTATTGTTGTTCTGCTTACTTATTTTCAATTTTTATTAATTATATACAATCTAACTTTTTCTTTAAAAACCAATGCACCCTTCTTGATTTGCTATATAGCCAACGGCATATATATCCAAAATAATGAAATCTGCATTTGTGGTGGAAACTCCTGGTTGGTCAAGAATCACTATTGGGCATTCGTCTCGACATGAGTTGCAAAGTACAAGTTTCGAGACTGTTCGAGGTACATAGATGAACATAATAAATTTCGTACTTAATTATCGGGTTAATTTTATTTATGGTCATTAAAATTAAAAGAGTTTTTATTTATGGTCACAACATTTATATTTTGTTCAATATGATCACTATGATTTAGAATTTTGTTCACCGGTGATCATTATAACCATTTTATTTGAATTTTTTGGCAAGTTAATTTTATTTATGGTCACTAAACTTTAAGAAATTTTTACCTATGATCACAAAAATCACATTTTTTTCAACATAATCACTATGTTTGAGGTTTTATTTACCAATAGTCACTATAATCATTTTATTTGAATTTTTCAACAAATTTAGTGACGTGACTGCTACATCATCATACCACGTCACTCAACAAAAAAAGGTGATATTAAATAGTAAAAAAAACAAAGATTAATAACTTCAAATAACTAATCATGACAATAAACACATTTAAATTGAACCTGCCAAAAAAGCACAAACGCACAATATATATGAAAGCAATATTGGATTCATATTATTGGTGGTTCTAAATTATTATGTGACATTAGCATAACATTAACACTTAACAAAAAAATTAACGATAACAACAAATCTACGTAATTTTAAATTCATTTATAACTGTTTTTAATAATTTTATGAATTTTAACTTCATATAAGTAATTAAGTTGGTTTAGGCTATATTAAAATTAGAATTTTTTAAAACTAGTTATACTAACTGACCAGTTATATATTCTTATGCACAATAAAAAAATTAATTAAATAGTTTTGCAGTAAAATCTGAAAGAAAACAACAAAAATAAATATTAAAAAATTAATTAGCTCAATAATTAACATGCAATATATCCATTTGTGATATTTTGCATGTTCATTTTTTTTGCAAGTTTAATTTAAATGTTTGTTGTCATGATTGACTATTTAAAATTGTTAATATTTGTTTCGTTTTGCTATTCAATATCATTTCTTTTTTGTTGAGTGACATGGCATAATGATGTAGCAGTCATGTCATTAGACTTGCTAGAAAATTTAAATAAAATGGTTATAGTGACTACTGATGAATAAAACAAATTGTATGATCATGTTGAATAAAATTTGAGTTTTATGACCTTACGTAAAAAAATCCTTAAAGTTTAGTTATTATAGATAAAATTTACCCGTCAAAAAATTCAAATAAAATGGTTATAGTGACCACTAGTGAACAAAACCCCAAATCGTAGTGACCATATTGAACAAAATGTGAATTTTATGACCATAGATAAAAAATTCTTAAAATTTAATGATCATAGATAAAATTAACCCTTAATTATCATGATGATAAATATATATATATATATATTTGCTAATAGTAGTTATGTCACCTTTTCTTTTTAATCTGTCATAAATTATAAGTTTTTTTTTCTTTTTAATACTAATAGTTATGTCACATTGTACTAAATTATTCATATTTAAATATATAATAAATTGTATTATTAATTACTCATTGGATAACTATAAAAATATTTTTAAAAATCTCTACTAAAATTAATAACTTCAACTAATTTTTTTAATATATGTGAAAAATAAACTTATCTATTAATATAATATAAAGGGAGTATAATTTATCATGTTGATTTATATTTTTCTAACAAATCACGATCTTGAATTTTGTTTCTATCTTGTCTAGTTGTCTCCCATTCTGGTTCTCATATTTTCTTGTGAATAGTACAAGTTGGTAGGTTCATAGGATATTATAGGCTATACTTTTCATAATAAAAAATAAAATGTTAATTTGATATCTTAAATAATTATTTTGCGTAGATTCTTATGCAATTAACGTTGTTATTTTAACCTAGAGTTGTGAAATTGGAACTGAAACTGACAAATCGAATTAAAATTGGACCAGTCAAAACTGGTCAAAATTCGAACCGAACTGGAATCAAAATCGGCCGACTAAAATCGGACGGTTACGATTTAGGTTCCGGTTCCATCCTTTTACAAACTGTCGAACCATCGATTCAACCGGCGGTTTGAACCGGAGATTTAAACCGCTGGTTCAACCAGCGATTTGAACCAACGATTCCAACGGTTATTTTTTTTCTTTTTTTTTTTATTTTTTCAACTCTATAAATACAATCACCCAATTCTTACCAATTTTACACCATTTCTTCTCTCTCAATCTCTTCTACACTCTCACTCTCTCAAAAATTGATTTTGCTATAAATTGATCTTATTAATTATTTATACATTTTATTATTGCAATTACGTTTTTTGTATTTCTTAAAGTTATTTTTTGCAATTACATTTTTCAAATTCCTTCTACTTTTTTACTATAGTTTAATTTAGTTATTTTATTATTTCATCACATTTAATTAATATTTTCATATTTATTTTGGAGTAATGAAAAATCTTGGTGGAAATAGAAATTTTGAAAGTTTTGAAGTTGAAAATATTGGAACTCAGAAGAATCAAACTCAACTAATTCCCACCCAAGGAGATGAGAGGGGAGCTGAAAAAAGAGTTTTTAGTTCCCATATTTTTAAAATTCATTTTAAGAAAATTTCTAATTTAATTTATCATTTTAAGTTTCTAGTTTTTTTCCTTTTTTATTTGTATTTTAATTTATCATGTATTGTTAATTGTTGTATAGTTATATTGTATAATTAAATTCTATATTGTAACAACGGTATTCTTCCGCCACAAATGAGGGCATCTAATAAAATTTAATGAGTTTATTTTCTAATTTTGTTTAAAATTATGTGATGTAATTACTAGTAGAATAGTTAATTTGTTTGAAAATTATTAACAAAAATATTTGAAATACAATGTATTATTGATAATATAGTTAATTATTAAATATAACAAAATTTACAAACAGGAAAAAAATTGACGGGATAAAATAACGGATTAAAAACAATTTTTTTTTTAAAAAAAGATGGAACCTAACCGACAGTAGAACAAGTCAAAACTAGAATCGAAACCGAACCAGAACAGGACCAAACCGTGGAAACCATGGTTTGGTCCCGGTTCTCACATTTTACAAACCGGAACCGCCGGTTCCGAAATTGGCAACACCTTTAATACAGACTTTTTCTCCATAGATGTGACGATTAAGTACGATCTAAAACACTTATAATTAACGGAGTTGTTTTGAGAAGGGTTGGTAATAATTGACAATGAAAGCATTTAATTTTTCATCTTATCCGCTTATTGTAAGAGAGAGTTACATTTCTTTGAGTCACGTAATTACTTTCCGACTATATATTGTCCTCCGTATAGTATGATTATATAATTGATTATTAGTTATATAATTTGTTATTTTTCGACTATTTTTTATACAATTATTCTCTTAATTTCCATTCTCTCAACCAATTACATGCCCTAAGAAAAGAAGCTGAAGGTAATAAAGGGGGTTAATTTTACCTAAGGTAACTAAATTTTATGACTAGTTCAGTTCGGTCACTAAAGTAGAAAATTGTTCAGAACAACACTCAACTTTGCTGAAAAGTTCAGGACAATCAATCTGCTATTTTCTGTCATAGGAGTTCATGAATGGACAGACACTTTGTCAATTCTTTATACATCAGTATGTCACACGAACAAGAATAAAAATATCCGTGTAGAAACCATTACAACCTACATTTTTATTATGGTCCATGTGGCACACTGATGTATAAAAAATTCATGAATTCCGGTGACAGAAAATAGCAAAGTGATAGTCCTGAACTTTCTAGCAAAGTGACAGTCCTGAAATTTTCAGCAAAATTGAGTGATCGTTACGAACAATTTTTCACTTTAGTAACCGAACTGAATTGAGTCACAAAATTTAGTGACCGTGAATAAAACTAACCCTGACATAAGGAAGTCATGGAAGTTAAGAGAATAATTATGCAATTCTTTGAGTGTAAGAATTTGGTTTATGTGGTTGAGGGAAAATAGAGAAGAAGGTCTCCTCTATAAAAGGAGATCATGGAATAAAAGGCATATGTCTAAGAAAAAAATAGGGTGCAATCTATGGCGGTCCCTGAGTTTTGGTATATTTTCTCTTTCGGCCATTACCAGTTTTAAAATAGTCGTTTCGATCATTGGACTTGTCACTATTAGTCAAATATAACAGGTCTCATCAGATTTTCTAATGTGGCACATGAGACTTGCAAATTTTAAGATTTTAATGACAAAAATGCCCTTCTATTCTTTTTTATTATTATTTTCTCTCCCCTTCCCTCTCTGCTTTCTCTCTCTGCCTCTTTTAAGACCCTAGAAACTCTTCATCGATACCTCCAATCCTCTCCACCATAATCACAACAAAAACTCCATTGAAAGCTCTCTCTTACCGACACGGCATATACAAGCCTTCTCTTTCCTCTTAAACTGTCATCTCTTCTTTTTGATTTAAGCGTGGAGAACCAAAAGAGGGAGAGCAACCCACCAGACCAAAATTCAATTAAACCCACCACCACTTTAATCTTCCTTCTCTTGATTTCACTTGTCAAATTTCGACAAAGGGTGGCTATGTCAGTTATCAAGCTATTGAGTTGATCAAACAATTAATTTCTCTTTCTCTCTCTCTCTCTCTCTCTCTCTCTCTCTCTCTCTCTCTTCTGAGTTCAAAAAGAAAATCTCTCTCAATTCATCAATGGCGGAGAAGCGAAAATCCTATGCCATGTATCTCGACGAGGTGGATTGGAACATGTACAAGTCATTCTGCAGCATCGCCAAATCTATCTCAACTCTATACCTAGGCAATGAATCACCAACGACTCTCCTTCCATGCCAGTGAGTGTCATGCTCTGGTTCGTAGTCCATACGCTTTTTCTTAATTGTTCTCTCTTTTATACTTATTTTCAAAATTATAGATGAGGACTTTATTGTTGTTTTATGCGAATTGCATCGTGAATTGACCGATTGAAGCGTCGATTACAGTGTTATAGTGTTTAATTTTTGTGGGTCGAAGCTGCTTTGTCCTGAAATTGATTGTGTGATGTTGAATTGGGTTAAAGTTGCCATCTTTTTTTTTTCTAAGTTAAACAGTAGTTAGGATGGTCACGAAACAGAGTTATTGACATGTCTATATTTGTTGCAGAGATTAGTTTGAAAGGGAAGAGGGCTACGCTGATAGTGGTGGCTGTTAATTGAATTTGAATTTGTAGATTTGGATAAATGATATTTTGAATTTATGTATGAAATAAAGTTTTCAATCTTTTTTCTTTCTTTATTCATTTTCTATTTTGATAATGGTTAGATTTTGTGGATTATTGAATAGTAGTGTATGGTGTTGCTTTGATGGAATGGTGGTGGTGGTGGCAGTAGAAAACAAAAGAAGGATAAGAGGAAATAGATGAGAGAGATTTGACTGATGAGAGAAGGCCACGATTTAAAGAAAGGTAAATTTGAAGGTAAGTTTGTGTTTTTGTCTTTTCTGTAAAGTAAAATTAACGGACTTAAGGGTGAGGAATCGAAACGGCTATTTTAAAACTTGTAGGGATTGAGAGAGAGAATATACCAAAACTCAGGATCACCATGGATTTCGCCCAAAAAAATATGTTGTTATTTTTATTATAATATATTCATAGGTTAAATTCATTAAAATATCCAATAGAAACAATGCAAAATATACGGAAAATCTTTTTTATCAAGACATAGAAACTTTTTTTTAGTTTTACCAGTAGTGAGGATATATATGATCGATGCTATCGCAATCACACGATAGTCGATTGTAGTTTTACCAATGAGTATTCTAAGGTTATCGTATCTACAGGGACGATACTAAATGTGATCGATTCTTAAAAGAAAATAAAATGAAAGAGAATTAATTTTTAGTATATTTGAATAATGCAACACGAAATTTATAAAACAATAATAAATAAGTCTTAGGACTTTCGAGACTTGACCAAGATTCCAATTTACTACATTTATAAACGGATTATGGGATGTTGAGTGTTCTTTCGCTATAATCGCTTAAAGTCTCTATCGAGTTCGTTTAAGCTATGTATATATTTAATAGGCGGGTCCTTTCAGTCTCGCCTAATTAAACTAAATTCGTTAAGCTCTCTTAGAAATTTTATCGTATACCTTATAGGCATGAATATCTCTATTGCACAACCTAACAAGTTTAATGTTTGTCGACCTCATATAACCTTCTTCTTTTGATCCATCAACTAGACTTATCAAAACTATCATTATGATGGTCAAACACAACAATAGTCATATATAACATATCATTTAATCAAATCCAAGAAATACAACAAATATGACATTCAAAGCACAACACCTATTCATAAATATAGTAAATAATTACCAAAGGTCTACATCTTTGAGTCCTAACAAAATATTTAAGTTACCATGATTATGTTAAACAAAATAAGACAAATAGCATGTACATAAATCATGGAAACAATTAAAGATAAGAAGAGAGAAGAGAAGAACTAATGTAGAGGACGCCTCTCTAGGTGTTCTTCAAGAGAAATTCTTGATTTTTAAGCCTTATTCTCCCTTTCTTTCTGCAAACCTTAACCTAATGTTCTTAAAGAAAAATGATCTAAGAACAATGTCCAATAGATGTAGGAAATGTGTTTAAAAGGGATATTTATACCCCTTTACAAGTCCATAAACCCTAGCTTTTGTGTTGCCAAAAATACCCTTGAAGTCCACCTTTTGTATGCCTTTTGTCCACTTACCGCCACATTCTCTCTCCTCTTTTTAGGTCGGCCACAGCCGTGGCACTTGCCCTTGGTGCAACCATGGTCTTAGCTATGGGTTTTTCTATTGGCGTGGACCGTTTTGGACCCAAATTGCGTCCTTTAGTTGCTAACCACAGCCTTCACCACGGTAGTGGTTATAGGGTGGGCTTGGCCATAGTCTGAGCCATGACCATGGCTCAAGGTGTGGCTAGCAACATTGCTTCATGTGGCGACGAACTTGGCACCTTTTGAGCCGGTTTTCTTTCCATTTTCTCCTAATGATTTTGCAACTTTAAAAAACATTTTTTTCAAGCCTTTTTCATCTATTTTCCATCTCATTTTATGAATTCCTCATTACCAAGCACAAAAGTGTATAAATTCGCCAATAAATAAGTACACATAGGGCAAAAATTTACTTCATATATACATTTAGCATACATCAATACATTTTCGAGCTAAACTTCTAGTTGTTTAATTCTAATTATATCTTTCTACATCTCACAATGCAACTTGTTATTAATTTATCGCTATTTTTTTTTGATAAATTAATGGGAAAATCACATAAATATATAATAAAAAGAGTGGAATTTAAAAATGTCGCACACATGTCAAAAGATGCTATAAATGGAAACACGAAGAGAAGGATTTAAAAATACCTCAGTTTGATCGCTTGTTGACAATGCATTTTAAAATTGATCATGTGTTAACTATGTTCTTTAATAGTAAAAATGAGCACAAATCGAGAAAAAAAAAAAGAGTACAATAACAAAATGAGAACAAACACCAACAAATAAGTATAAGTAAAAAAAATTTAAAAGATATTTTAATTTTTTCTTTATTATTCGATAAAATTATGAGTACAAATGAGAATAAAATGAGTACAACCCAAATTTAGGGACTGTTAAATAAATTTATGAAAAAAAGACTATTTCTATTCCCTTCATATTGCTATAGTTAGGGTTTCTAAAACCCTAGCCGCTGCCCCTTCTCCAACACTCCACCCCTGCCTCCTTTACAAAATGCGCCACCCCCTCTCTCTCTCTCTCTCTTTTGTCGCATAGCATCTACCCTCTCTCTCGTAGTTCATGGTCGTGTTGCCCCCCATTCTTCTCATCTTCCTTTCACTTCTGTCTCTATTGCTTTCTGGCCTTATCTTTTGCCATCGCTCTCTCTCTCTTTGACATCTCTGTCTCATCTCGCATCTTCTCTCTCTTTAGCGTTGGCTCTCTTCTCGCCTCTTAAAAGATCAGGTGGCACTTAGAAGTGAAGAGGAAGGTATCGAGGATGAGATGAGAGAGATAAGAGAGAGGATTGTTGAAAATGGAAAATGGAGCGAGAAACGAGAAATACAATGGTATAAATATTGTGATATTTGTGAAATTAAAAGTATGACTATTGCATACCAGAAAATATAATCCCTTGAGTTGCATATGTAAAATTAAAATGTCAAAAAAAGACATGAAGTATAATTTCCGCTAAATTAATTTATCCTTATTTAGCCCATGACGGATGAACCGAACTGATCAACCAAGGTGTAAACTGGGACTAAGACCAATTGGTAAGCCCAATTTGGAGGCTTATAAATATGAAGGAGGAGGAGAATAAAAGAAGGAGAAAAACAGAGAAAAAAAGAGAGAAAGAAGGAGAGGGAGAGGAAAGTGTGTTCTTTCACCCTCTCTCCACTTTCATGTTCTCTCTTCAGTTTCTCCCACTCACTATCTTTCCTTTCCTCCCACCAGATATCATTCGTTGATGATCTCGATTCGCGTTGTATCTAGACTACGAACGAGCCGAGCACTCTCGTCGGCAACACGAACATGGTTTGCTCACAAAACCAACATAGGATTCGGTCCTATTCTGCTACTGGATGTTATTGTTTTCCTCTCGAATCAAGGTTAGTAAATCGAATCTGTTATTTATATTGTTTAATTGTTGAGCTAATATATGATTCTTTTAGTCTTAAACGTTCTAAATTGATCTAGTACTTTGTGCATTTGATATTGGAGTTAAAAAAAAAGGGATCGATGCAGATGCTTACAAGGACTTTAGAAGATTAAATAGTGATTAGGAATTTGATTAAAATGGTTATTAGTGAAGAAAAGAAGTTTCTGCGGGAAAGAGTGGTCGGAGAAAGCGCGGCGTTTGATTTACTCAGCCAAATAGTCAAAAGTCAATGGGTCAGACTCTGCCACCCCTTCACTTATCCATCCTTTTCTTTCCTACTACCCCGCCTCTTCACACACCTCGACAACATATATAAAAACTATTAACTAATTATGTCCTTTTAGAATTTTCGTTTTAAAAAAATTATAATTAATATCAAATCAACTTATAATAAATAACTATAAAACGAACATATAATCTGAATATCTCGTAATTAAAGAAAATTTAGAAAGAAAATCAAAAATCAGATCTTCTTTAATAGAGTTTTGGTGTCAAATGTAATACTCTCTCTTTTTCATAAAAAATATTTTTTTAAAAAAAGTCTATTTTTATCAAAATAAGTGATATTTTATAATATTAATAAAATTTTAAATATAATTTTTTAAATATACCTTTATAGTTAATAATTTATAATAAATAATTTATATTTTTAAAAATTATTAATAAAAATAATATAATAAATTAATTATTAATTATTTTTTTAATATATGTTCTATAATTTTAAAAGGTAATTTTTTAAAGGATGGAGTATTCAATTTCAGTATCAATGTCAAAATTGCTACACGGTTATCAAGACCAATCAAAGTCTCTTAAGTAAACCAACTTAACAGTGTTGTTTAAAAATCAAAACTGGTCAGCTAATTAATTATATTATTTCAATTAGATTCTTCTTTCTTTTTGTCATATTCGTTCTTGGTGGGGGTAATTGATCTGTTGACAACATAGCATAGTAGCTCTATCAGATGTTTCCAGGTTCATTTCCTCGGCTTCACATTATGACATTGAATATCATCACATCTCTCTCTCTCTCTCTCTCTCTCTGCCCATGTATATATATAGGACTCTCTTCCTCGTTTAAACCTTCACTTTACTCGCATATTTAGTGCTTCCGTTAGCCGGTGAATAAGAATTCATCCAACTTTGAAGTGTAGTCAAAATGAAGAAGAGCAATATAGGAAATGATCAATCACTAAAGCTTGATCGAAAGACGGTGGAGAGGAACCGGAGAATTCAAATGAAAGAATTGTGTTCCAGGCTTTCTTCTATTATCCCTTCTCATCACTTCAAATATTCCTCCAAGGTATGTCATGGAAGATATAATAATTAGCTCTCCCGTGGTAACCACATCGAATTGTCTACCGGAATTAAATTCTCTATTTTTTATGTCAGAGATGATTTTAACACGAATAAGTTACAAGCACTATCTGATAGTGCATGTAAATATATACTACGAATCAGAATTCTTCTTTTTGGTACTGTTTTTCTACATCCAAAACTTATTTTTTTGGTATAGCGAAGTTCAGCTACAAGTTCCTTTTATGAGCACATTTCAGTCTTTCAATTCAGTGCTGCAATTCTAGTTGTAATTAAACAGAAGAGTACATTTTCCGTTAATCAGGCTTTATAAAAAGTTAAAGCAAATCGTAAGTTTTGAATTATATTGAAATCGTCTTCAAGATTGATCAAATCTGCAAATTCAAACTCTTTTCAAAAATCTATCGTTAACCCAAAAGGAAAAAAAAAATGTTTTCAACATGGTTCAGGTTGCTAACTGGTGTAAATTGCTTTCTTTTATTCAGGAGACAATGTCACAACAGAATCAACTTGACTATGCTGCTTCTTATATAAGGAAATTGAAAGAAAGAATAGATAAATTGAAGAGAATTAAGGAACAAGCATTGAGCCCAACAGGAACCATAGACTGTACTAACAACATGATGAACATTGGAGGGTTGAGATTGCCTGTGTTTGAACTAACAGACTTGGGTTCCACCATAGAAGTTGTCCTGATCAGTGGTTTGCAAAAAAACTTCATGTTATATGAAGTAATTAGTATTCTAGAACAAGAAGGAGCAGAAGTTGTCAGTGCTAGCTTTTCAACTGTTAGTGACAAAATTTTCCACACAATCCATGCTCAGGTACAATTATTTGCATTTTACTCCCTACTTCTTCTCACTTCTTCTGTACTTTCTACAAGCTTTCACTGTAAATCGAACTCTCGAACATTAATGAGTAGAGAATTGACTTTAATTTCTTTGCTAACTTTTTTTTTTCCAGGTAAGACTTTCTAGGGTTGGTGTTGAGACCACAAGGGTACGCAAGAGACTACAAGAACTGGTTTGTTAGATCTTGGGATCAATATTATTGAAATCCTTCAAGAACCTAAAGCAATCTACAGTTGAAGACAATCACCAAGTGATGAAGAGTCGTCTACAAAATGAATAGTCCTAATAATTAAGCTTTGTAGTTTGTGGGGTGTATTTTAAAGGCGGTTTTCTTGTCCAAGAAACTGACAATTATGGAAGTGTTTGCAGAAGTGCAAGAATTAGTGCTGTAATAAAATTAATTGATTAATGAAATAGCCATAATTTCTGTATACAACTTTTCACAAAATGATTTTTCCCACGATAGCTCAAGGTGCATGCATACATATTTATCCCAAGAACGCGTAGTAAACTAACGCCCATCCGATATAAAAAGATATTAGAAAGAGAAATAGTAAAAAGTATACATAAGCCACCTTCTACGTATATGTAAAGGAAAATGATAGACTTAGGAGGTTGTTAAATGAAGGTGGTAATTCTCCTTGAGTCCTTGTTGCCGTGTAGATGAAGCTCACTGGATCGTGCATCTTTATGTTAATAGAATCACACTGGGTTTTCTCCTTTTCCGATTGCTGCCTTAAATATGCGGAAGTACTTAAGTGGTAAAGTTTTTCCCTAGTCTAAGTCACTCATTCGGTGACTTGACTTATTAATGAAATCCACTTTTTTTTTTTAAGTTTGAAATAATTTTACATATGCAAATCGTCATGGTCAACATCTTTCCTCTCTCTCTAGCATTAATCCAGTAATTGCTCCCATTCTACCCGATAAAACATACCTAAATAAGTACAATGTAAAATTCTTCCATTTTTTTGATCAAATTCTACCTATAAATTCGCCAAAAATATACATTGGTATTCTAATTTTTCTTCCATATTTTGTTTCTAAGATCATGTACCCATAATATAATTTGAGACCGACCACCCAATGTACACTCAGAGCATTAATGCTCGTCTAAAGTTATCGTTGTTTGTATCTTAACCATTTATAGATTAATTAGTAATTGCAAAGTCTTTGTCAAAAGGCCGCCAAAAAGAGAAGAAAAGAGAGAAAAAGTAACGATGTGGAATTAAGAGTGAAAATCAGCTACGAAACTTTGAACAAATTTAGAATGTCCAAGTCAAGCCGAAGCACATGAACATGTAGATTTCACGAAGTGGACACATTTTAGCACCATCATGCGCGTTTTGGACCGGTTTCCGTCAGCATGATGTTTCTCATTTCGTATTCTTCTTCTGGTTTTGTACTTGCTTTTTTTTTTGTCACATCAACATTTTGTGCATGCTTTTCTTGCGCTCCTATTGGCCCTCTATCGGGGAAGCTGCGATTCTTATTCTTGTGAATTAATTGTTAATCCATTCATTCACTTAATTAATTTGATAAGTGGTTTTAATTATGATAACATTGATCAAGAATTATATATTGTTTTGACTATTAAAACTCTTTTGCATTTGACATTTTAGTTGTTGTAATAGTTCCATCAAAGTTTTTCATCTCGGTCATTAGCAACTTGAGATTACGTAAGAGTTTAATATGGTAATAAATCTGCAAATTGTGTTGTCTAACTCTAATTTAAATTGTGTTAATTATAATATCCTCTGAATAATAATTTCCTGCGACTAAGATTGCAAGAATTCTTATAAATTATTACAATTTTAACAAAGAAATGTTTGACAGTTTGATAAAATAAAATTCTGACCCTCCTACTTGTATTAGTGCTAGCTTAGCGGATGATTTGAATTACTAGGAAGCTCAATTTGATTAATAAAGTCAAAAGGAATCATTAATTCTTCAATCACTCATTTTGAAAATTTTAATTGATTTAATTCTGATCACTAAATTAGAAGTCAGACACTTATAAAGGCTAATAGTATTAGAATTATGTTCAAAGATAATAGGTTGGGAGTAGCAAATGAGAGAAAATTAACAGAAGATTAAATAAATTGTTTTGAGTAAAATCCAACTTCTAACCTCTTAGGTTAGGAATTTAAATTCTTATTCAAAAGATAGTTGAATTGAACAACGTGATTTTTGGTTGTCAAAATCAACACTAAAAGATTTCTCTTGCTAGACTACGACACATTATGAATTGCAATCAAGAGGTGCGAAGATCAATTCAAAAAACAATAAATAGACATTTTGAAGTTAAGTAACATAAACATCTGCAGTTGAGAAAATGAGCTGTTGATTAGTAATAGAAGGGAGTATACAAGAAGAAGAGAAACTAGCGTTCATGCGTGCTGCTATTATGCTATAAAACCTCCCAAACTAATGTCAACAAGAGAAGAAAGACGTGGGAAGCATGAAAAGACAAGAATTAACATCATGGGAAGATTGGAATGGCACGTGAAGGTTGGGCCTCAATTTGCTATGATTAAGAAAGGGGACGACGATATTGATGACTTCATTTGCAAAACCGACAAATAGACATGTGCAAGGCAAATGATGATTCATCTTCGATTCACTAAGTGATGGAAAACGAATGTTGTTTTATGTTTTTTTCAGAAAATTCGCTTGTTGGGTCGCTATGGCCTAACAAATACAAGGTTTTGGTCATCCCACGAGAAACGAATAGAACAACCTCAACTTCTACTTGGGATTGGAATTCAACGTTTATCTCTGTAAATCTTGATCAGCGTTTTTGGAGGGCCTGATTGCTTTCTCAATCACTTGCGGAATTGTAACCTAATTTGGGAAGAACTTGGGTGTGCAGTACTTTTAATGGTTCAGATATTTTTAGATTATTTAAATTTGATTTTATGGTTTATATTGTACCAATACTTTAAAAAGTTAATGGCAAATAACATAATTTGAGCTATTAAATTAATTTAGATAATTTAAATAAATCTTGGTCATTAAAAATACACAAATAGGTAACTTTTCTGCAAATAAAAGAAGTGTACAACTAGACATAAATCCGTCATATGTGTATGTATACCTAAAACATGAGCTTGATTTGCTAATCGATTAATATAATCACATCGGAGATCATCAAAGTTTCTTAATAAGTTTACAGTCATCAATTAATCAAGCTGAAGTTGAATGTGTAAATTACTAAGATAGTGTTTGCCATTGAAAATTTTCTAAGTTAAGAAGAAAATATAAAATTATGTTAGGGACAAAATTTGATAATAATCTTTTATTTGCATTTCCATTCTTTTGCAGACATTTCAAGATTATTTAATATGTTTTAATAAAAATTTAAAAGGATAAGACGAACACTTTCCGTTTCATTTAAAAATAATTTTTAGAATATATCCCATATTTATTTCATCGGTCACTTCATAAAGTAATTCAGTCGTATTTTAAATACTCATAAATTGAAACACAACAATAAGTTCAATTTGTCAGCATTACCAAATTAAATAAAAAGGAAAATTTAAATCCTAGTCAAATTTATCAAAAAATTCCTTATCAATCCCTTTCTTTTCTTTTAAATTTCATTAATTAATTTTGTATCGATGCAAAAAGCTTGCCGCCTCTCTACTTGCAAAATGGCACCATCTGATGTTACCGCAAACAATGAAGCAAAAAACTTTATGTTCAGTAATGGGGCCAATTCTTAGCAGCGGTCGTCTTCCAGATGGATTTCCATTTTCGAGCCTATCCTTTTAAATTCTTTAGGTGGAAATTACCCCCTCCATAATTTTTTAAAAAATAATTACAATAATTTCACCGACTTTAATGTTATTTAAGATTAGAACAATTATTTGCATCTATAAACAATTGTTGATTTAAATTGCAGTAATAGACAAACTACCATATTCGTCCCTATAATCACATAACTAAAGATATTTTATTTTCCTCTTCTCTGATTTATCTAGTGTCTCTTGCTCACTTTTTCCCCTCTGTCCTTCGACTCCAAAAATGATTCCTTTCTTCAAAACCGTATCCTTCTTCTCTCTCAACCCAGCTGTTCTTCCCCGCCTCTCTCTCTTTCTCTCTCTTTTCTCTCTCTCTCTCTCCCTCCCTCCTTCACTCTCTTTCTCTCTGTTCGTCCTCCACCACTCATCTCTCTCTCCGTCGTTCTCTTTCATAGGTGCTCGAAGACAAAATAATGTCATCGTCGGTGTCTTCTCTCGTCACGCGGCCTCTGGATTTGCAAGATGGGACGAGTTTTCTTATCGAACGACTTAAAGGCAAGTTCGATCAGATTTTTTGGAGCTAAGGACTCTCCGATGTCAAGAATTTTACTATCCTAGCGGAGGCGATGAATTTGTGTTCAGTGTCGGACTTGCTTCCATGTCCCAGATTGAGCAATTTGGATAATTTGAAAGTAGTGGACTCTCTCATTTCCTATTCAGATTTGATGTAGTCAAAACTAGCTATTTAGTCCTTAATTGTTGTAAAATTATTAGATTGGTCGTCCAAGTTAAGGTGATTTGATTCGTATGTCAATTTTAACACACATAAATTATCACGAGAATTTGATTTTGGTTAACAGTGGTGAGGCATTCATTTTATGGTGTATTCAGTTATTATTACAATGATATTAATTTAATATGTTGCTTGTTTTTCTTGTTTTTTATATTTGTATGTGTGAGAGAGGTGTATTTATTCATGCATTTTTTTCATTTGTGATAATTTAAGCATATTCCTTTTGCAGTCTACTCTCATTATTGATATGTTTCTTCTTTCTCTTTTTTGGATTATATTGAAGGGATATTACAAGGACATTGAGTGGATATTGGATAAAAGGATATATATTTAAAATGTATGCATAAGTATAATAAATCAATATCCACTAAATAATACAAAGAATTCAAACAAAACAAATAAAATTAGAATTAGCAGTATGTTTAAATAATAAATCAATATCCACTAAATAATACAAAGAATTTGAACAAAATAAATAAAATTAAAATAAAAAGTCATAATACAAGAATTTGAGTCGGTTTGGGTTGGTGTTGGTTGCATGTTCTGCAGTTGTAGACATGGGTAATAGTTGTCCTGATTTATTGGATTATTTTAATCGTGGTAACCGCTTTTTGTCCTCCTTAATTGAAGGAGGTTCAAATCTGTATGTTTGTTTATATATGCAAATAGAATTGCAATATTGTTTATACTTGAAAGTGAATCTTTGTACTGTTATCATTTGCAATTAGTTTCTAAAAGATGTTTATACATGTCATTTTCCCATTCTTTACTCTTTAGTGACACTTTTACTTAGACTAACTTTATGTGTAAGTGCCTTGCATGTTATTAATTTTTTTTATTTATACCATTAATTATTTTTTAATATCTGAACAATTTTAAATTTAATGTCTAAGATATTAATTAATTAGTGTCAAATATTGTTAAACATGAATAGATAAAAATACTTATCTAAATAATTTTAAATCCATTTAAAAATAAAAATTTTTCTTTAATTAATTATTCAACAATTATAATAACTTAGAATTGAGATAAGAGATAAAAGTTTCCAACTTTTTTTTCCATATACTGACATTTATAAGTGTTATGATTATGATAGAGATGCTCTATTTGTTTTTTCTTCATGAGCAAAAAAAGAAAAAAAAAATAGAGAATAGTCAAACATCTAGAAATTAGAGAATGAATGAATTATGTATGATTAATAAGGTTTTTTTTATTTGGACCTTGCATCTTTGACAAATAAAATATACTTAAAACTCATATTTACAACTAAATTAATAGCATGTTAAAAAATAAATATACTTTAGCGTTGTGGTGTCTCACAATAAGTGCAGTAGCCGAGTTCTAAAGAACTTTTGACAATGCAAATGGTAGCACCTTATTCAGTACTTGTTTCGTTCAAATAGTTAATTCCAAAGAAATAAATTTGTAGGAAGTTTCTTACAATTCTAAAAGTAGTCAATTTTCTTAAAGAAGCTACCTTTTGAGAAATCTTTCATTTGATTATATAGTTCTTTCAAACTAAACATATGGTGTCTCATAATAAGTGGAGTAGCCGAGTTCTAAAGAACTTTTGACAATGCAAATGGTAACACCTTATTCAGTACTTGTTTCGTTCAAATAGTTAATTAAAAAGAAATAAATTTGAAGGAAGTTTCTCACAATTCTAAAAAATAGTCAATTTCCTTAAAGAAGTTACTTTTTGAGAAATCTTTCATTTGATTATATAGTTCTTTCAAACTAAACATATGGTGTCTCACAATAAGTGAAGTAGCTTAGTTTTAAAGAACTTTTGACAATGCAAATGGTATCACCTTATTCAGTACTTGTTTCGCTCAAATAGTTAACTCAAAGAAATAAATTTGAAGGAAGTTTCTTACAATTCTAAAAAATAGTCAATTTCCTTAAAGAAATTATTTTTTGAGAAATCTTTCATTTGATTATATAGTTCTTTCAAAGTAAACATATTATTTTTTTGACACTTCCAAAATAATTGAATTTTTTTAATTTACTTCTTAACTATTAAATAAGTGATCAGATTTCTCTATTTTATTTTTATAGGAGGGTTGATCATCGACCCCTCATTGTTGTATTGTTTAGGTTTAATGGGTCAAACTCGAAATTATTAAGGGAAAATCATGCTTTTATAACAATATCAAAAACTAATTTTCAAAAATCAAATTAGAAAAATTGATTTGTAAAAATACCACTTTCGAGGTCTCCATTGGAGGTCTTAGTCTCAGAGGTCTGTATTGGAAGTCTCCAGTGGCTCTAGGGGGTCTCCACATGAGGTCTCCATAGGTTTATACTGGTTGTCATGACCCGTTTCTAAACCATGATCGGTGTATAAGATGAACCAAACCAGATGTCCGACCCATCTCACACAAGCGTTAGAGAATCAGATACACTACCCATTTATTCATTTATTAAGAACATACATTATCCATTTTTTTTAAGCAAGCATGTATAAGTATATAAATAAATGGAAATCCATATAGGCATATCAATGAATAAAATAGAATAATACATCCAAAAATAAGTGTAAATCATATGTGAGTAAAATAAATATCCAAAAGTCAAAATACAACCCAGTAAACTACTAGCATTCAGTGCGAAGCCCTATAAAAAATAAAGGAGCCCGATCGAAAAAGCATCAACTGACCAAATCGACAATGCCTCACTGAGTATCTAAATTCCGGATGGTTGCTGAGTCTGAAGGTAACACCTAAAAATATTAAATGATGGGGGTGAGAAATCTCAGTGAAGGGTAACACTCTAGATCTCTTCGTACGTGTGTCATAGAGACTGTTTTGAAAATATTTCGAAAATATCACACACAATATACTAAAAACATACCTATACACTCTAGATATATCATAGCTTTTGAAATTCATTTTTCGAAAGCATTCGCACCCTCAGCAAACAACATGCAACAAACATACATACACATTATACAAATACATATTATATAACTGAATATTTGATCGGAACGGAACTGAATTGATCTGAACTGAACTGATGTGAACTGTTCCATTTGATA
>CAODLS010629296.1:0-23117 GCA_948243855.1 Flueggea neowawraea
TATATATATATATATATATATATATATATTATTTGGGTTCGTGTCAACATTGTAGTAATATCCGCATAGGTTGCTTTACTATGCAGTTATTATATACCAATGAATTCTATATTCATAAACTATAAATATAACAAAAATAGATAATTTAGATATGATATATTTCTATTATATTGATAGAATATTGCTGGTTCTTAACATATTGCTTTATTATAATTTTATTATTTGATGAGAAAAATATAAGAAACAAGTACGTTGCATATATAGAAAATAAACCAATATTCCATATTACCAAGAAAATATGGTCCAACGTGAATAATAAACCTCAAATAATAACGTAGTATATAGCTTTATTTTTCGATTATTGCATGCTGTAGTAGTCATATTACTAGAAAAACTTTTTTTTATAAAGATGATAAGAGATTTGAGAGACAACTAAAATAATAGGGGTATAATAATTTGTCATTTCTAAGATATAATACATTTTTCTCTGAGACCTCTAACTTTAAAAAGCTCCTTTGTTATCCCTGTATAGGAGTTTTTAGAGATTACAGATGAGTTTTTAAAAAACTCCAAAGAGTATAACGAAAATTATTATAATAAAAAGAGTAAATATAACTTTTTAAAACTCGGGAATTATAGAAAAAATTATATTATAACTCAGATATGGCAAAAAATTTAACCCAAATAATAGAATAAAAAAGAATGTATAAATAAGGATAATTATAAGAAGAAATTTAAGAAATTTGGGTAGAATGTTCATTGCTCTTTCTTTGTTCCAAAAACCGCCACCGACCCGACCGACCCAAACACCACGACATCACTCGCAAACACACATAAACATCTCTTTCCAAACATACAATTCATAATTATTCCAAATCGACCGAATGGATTCACCAAACGGAACCGATTATTCGCAAACCGAACTGGACGATGATGATTCATTAAGCGAAATGGACCAATCCGATTCCTCTCAACCACCGTCGCCGAAAGAGCGTCGGAACTGGATGGAACTACCGCGAGACCTCACGGCGTCCATTCTATGGAGGATCGGCGCCGTCGACATCCTCAACAACGCTCAGCGCGTGTGCGCGTCGTGGCGGGCCATCTGCTGGGAGCCTTCCATGTGGCGCCGCATCGACATGCGCAACCTCGGCGACCTCCATGACATGGACTACGACCTCGAGATTATGTGCCGCCACGCCGTCGACCGCAGTTGCGGCGGTTTGGTTGACATCAACATTGAGTACTTCGGTACTGATAATCTCCTCCAGTACATCGCTGAGAGGTAATTCTCGTAATTTTGCCTCTTTACGTGCCCTATCTTTGTACTTTATTTTAATTGGATTGAATTAGGGTTTTGCATTTCAATTTTTGTCCTGAATTACGGTTTAATTTGATTTGGTGTTTCGAAAATTGATTAATTTGTTAGTTAATTGGGATTTGCATAATGCTTAGTTTAGTCAACACTATATCTACATTAAATTGGGGTTTTGCTCAATGGAATTGTTTATTTGGTTCAATTTTAACCAGCTTGACTATCTGATGGTTATAAATGTTAAATAGAGAATTTAGAATCAGTGTTAGGTTATATTAGCCAAATTTAATACCGTAAATGCTGAAGCCATCAAGGCATTAATGTTGTAGAATTAAAGTGTATTCTTGAGTCCTATTTTCTTATGCATGTAGTAAGTGTTTGATGGACATTGTCACATTTGGGTTTTTTCGTTTGATGAAAATTATAGAGCGGATAATCTTAAGCGCCTTCGAATAGTGCAATGCTATAGTATTTCGGAGGAGGGATTTAGTGAAGCTATTACAAAATTTCCTTTACTGGAGGAGCTTGAAATTTCTTACTGCAACATCGAAAAGCATGGTGTGGAATCTGCTGGACGTTCTTGTCCTCTTTTGAAATCATTCAAATTGAATAACCAAGGGTGCAAAGGGCCAGATATGGAATCAAATGAGGAGGCGCTGGCAATTGCAGAAACTATGCCTGGTTTACGCTACCTCCAGATTTTTGGGAATAGGCTTACTAATGAGGGCTTGTGTGCTATTTTGGATGGTTGTCCACAACTTGAATCGCTTGACCTGCGCCAGTGTTTCAACATTAATTTGGATGGACCTTTGGGGAAAAGATGTGCTGAAAGGTTGAAAGATTTTTGGCGTATACATGACTCCACGCATGACTATTCCTTTGATGCTACAGTTGCTCATATTGGTGGTGGCTCATCTGAGGAAGATTATCCAAATGGATTTTCTGATATTGACTTATTGTCGGATGATTATGATGCCTATTATGAATTCTCTGATGGGAGTGATTTCTCTGACTTTTATATATACTAGAATTTCTAGATGAAGCTATGTACCAACCGGGTGAGAACTCTTACTGAAAGTGCAGTCCCTACTCTTTCGTGCTGGTACTTGTTTTTTGATAATAAATTTGTTTTCTTCAAGAGATAATTTGTTAGTGCTAAAAATTGTAGTTCGTTTTGTAGGTGATGTTATTTGATAAGCACATGAATCGGATACAGATGTGTTGCCTATCAACAGACATCACCGTCGGATACAGATGTGTTGCCTGTCAACAGACATTACCGAGAAGCATCCAGAGAAAGTTTTCTCCTTCCCCCTGCAGTAGACTCTTGACCTCATCTCCAATATGTAGTATGCTTCTTAGTCTAAATGGCAGAAGTAATGTTGTGTTAGCTTGGAATTTACTTCTGGCTTTAGTAGGAACTTGTTTAAAGTGGAACAACTTTGTTTTGCTTGATTTGCATCGACTCTAGTGACCTGTATTTATTAATGCAAATGATGTGAATTTCTCAAGGTTCTAGTTGGAACTTTGCTTGCTGGCTTCAGCACTTCTGCCTCATGAATGCTTACAGAGTAACAGAGGAACGTAGAATGGTTTCCAACAACATGGGAAGCAGGAAGGACAATTTTGGTTCCAACATACAACCCCTGCATTTGGTTTTGAAGAACAAGATGTTTCTCTTCCAAGCAAAATAGTAAATGGAATTTGCATAAACTGTTTTCAATTTTGCCCACCACCAGTATTTTTACCCACCTCGCCGGCTACCATTATCACAGACCACCTTGTAGCCTACAACCATTGTTGGTCGCTGCCTATCTCAACAACCACTATAACTGCATCTTTGTTTTGTATATTGGATTTTATTTTTTTACCTAAGTAATGACAGTCCCATTTGAATAACAACTCACCCAGTTAGGTTGGCTAGGTAAATAGTGCATAAATATTAGTAGGGAATTATTATGTTGTTTATGTGAAATATTAAAATTCGTAATTACGTTACTGTTTTTTGAAAAGGTTAAGTTAACGTCGTTAGTCGTTAAAGACAATTTTGCCCTTCTTACAACTTAGACCCAATTGGCATGTCAGTTTTCTCCCGCACCTGACTCTCTTCCAACTTTCTCTGACTCCCTCTGCGTCTCTCTCACCTCACACTCTCTCTCAACCACGAGTCGAAGGAATTGGCATGGAAGGGGAGTGCGAGAAATTAGGGCTTGAAACAAAGACAGAATCAGAGAGAAATCAACAAGAAGCTGGGCGAACAAAGAACGGATTACCGTCTTTGTTGCATCGCTCCACTCCCTCTGATCTCCCAATCTCTCGTTACCATCTTGATTGTCTAATAACCACCACAAATGACGGTAATCCGTTCTTGTCAAAAGGGAAGAGGAAAAGAGAAGAGGAAAAGAGAGCTGTTGGAAAAGAAGACGCAACACTCAGATTTTTTGTCAATTGATTTTTGTCGGTTTTAGTTCTGTTGATTTTCCTGTTGTCTACTTCAAAGCATTGGAGATTAATAGATGCATCAATGATTGATTTTAGAAGAGAGAAATTTGTGGGTTTGTGGGTATCATTTGTGGATTTTGTTTTCTTTTGTTAATGGCAGATTGCAATATTTAGTTGATTCGGTTGTGTTTTCTTCGTTTATTTTTGTTAATTGCATGTTGCAGTTCTTGGTTGATTTGGTTTCGTTTGGATTTCGCTTTCTTCGTTTATTTAAGCTATTTTCAATCTAAAATTCTATTTTATAGCAATTTTTCATAAAAATATAATATTTATAGTAAAAATATTTTTAATTTAAAATTTTATTTTTAACTTTAAAATAAATATTTTTCAATATTTTTTTAAATTATATTTTTTACTATTATTTTTTTTACAAACTTAATTTTTTTAATTATTTATTTAATAAAATTAATTATTTAGTTTGATAAAATAAGAATAAGATTAAAATAAAAAATTAAAAAAATTGCTTTGCTACAATGTTGTGCTACATATAGTGTGGCATTGTAGCAAATTGCAATTAAAGACAGAAAATTATAGCTGGGTTGGAGAGGCAATTTTTCCACAAATTTTGTGTTCAACTCTATTTTTGGCATCAGGTGGAGTTGGCTTATGTTGTTTGCAGGTTGCAGTGTTTCTTTTTCTAGTTTCAATCTCGTTCAGTTGACTTGGTTCTAAGAAAAGATTATGAAATCGACTGTGGTGATTGAAATTCAAAAAGAAAGAGGATTCCATTTTTTAGGGAATTCCAATTTCCGTTGTTATTGTTAGTGCTTAATCTGTTGCTGGGTTTTGATGTAGAGAGAGAGGGAGAGAGAGAGCCAAGTGACAGAGAGGGAGAGAGAAGCGATAGAGAGAGAGATGAGAGGGAAAGAGTAAGAAATGAGAGAAAAAGGATAAAAATAAGGGAAAAAGTGATGAAAATAAAGGTATAATGGTCATTTTGCCACGTTGATATGTGTTTCACATGTCAACTCAGCAGAACTGACATGTTCCGTTACTTTAAACTAATGGCGTTAAGGTCTATAAATGAAATAAGAGAGTTTTCAAAAGAAAGTGACGTAATCAATAATTTTATTATTTCACAAAAATGATATAGTAATTCCCGCAATATTAATTTAGCAAGCTTACTCAAAGCATGTGTGGAGGATTATATTGGAATCCATATAATAACAATCAATTTTTAATCTATTTAAAGCTTATCTGAGAAATATATTAGCTGATAAGATAAAATGGATATTGGATTGTAAATTTTTGAATAATAAAAATGTAAAAAAAGTGGTACGTTTAGATAAAAACATTAAATTTGTAAGATGAATGTTGAAAACACGTTAAATTTTACTTTTCCGGATACGTCCTAGCTTTCATGTTAACGTTTTTAAGGAACCTCAGTTGCATTTCGCTCAATGCTTACTTGAAGCAGACTGTTGGTACTTTCTTCCCATAATTTCTTTTTTTTATATATATAATTTTACTAGATTCTCCCATAATTTACCTAGATAGAGTAGGGAGGTCTATAAATGTGCCTATATTAATATCCAGATTATTTATCACGAGTATTAAATCAGGGTAGTCCTCAACAGACATAGGCCACGTCAGACTAGGATAATTTGTCTAAGTAGGCTCAAGTTACATTGCAGTGGACTGGTTGGCCCACCTCACCTGACCCCTCTTTCTCTCCTTTTCCTTGTTTCTTCCTTTTTGATGTTTCTTCGCGGCTATTCTTACACTAGTATTAAATTCCGAAGAGCATGCGACGCCGTTTTTGTCAGACCTTCATCAACCAATAAGAGAGCCAGTAGAGGGCTGCTCTGACATGATGATGCTAATCTGACATCATTCTCCCATTGACTACACTTATGATTCCATGTAAATTTCTGACATCCATGCCATCTTACATATGCTCTTCTTTTGTCTTTCATCAGCCTCACTCCTCTACAACCGTTTGCGCCGCGGGATGAAAAGGTGGTAGAGTAATTATGTTTGTTTTTAATTATTGTTAGTGTTTTTCCCCCTTTTTTATTTTTATTTTTGAACAATATAATGTATGAAAGAGAATGATTAATAATAACTTATCTGTGTTGAACGGATCTTGGGAGTCCTAAACAAAATGCTCCAAAAAACTTAACTAAATTTACAAAGATTCAAGTCTCATCACCGTAAATCCAAACACCAAAGTGAAGTATAAGGGTTGAACTAGGAGACGTGAACTCCATTTTGAAATAAGGCTTAAATGCATTTAAAAAAAATCACCACAAAACTCAAGTGGCGTTTTAATCACTCATTTTTTTATAAAATAAAGTTTCTTTTCTAATTTGACGTGTGACGATCTTATTTTGCCTTTAGATTGACGAAAATTGACAATTAAATGGCACATAAAGATCGAATAAACAATCATTATCAGTCATTTAACTACCATTTACTCATTACAACGCAACACATATAGAATAAACTACCATTTATATTGTCAATTTGTCACTCCTTTTTTATCAATAAACTATATTGACATACTCAAATTTACTCCAAAATGTGTTTATTTCAAGAATTTGCAATTTGCGTGCATATTATGTATTTTTTTCTCTTTTTTTTACTAAGTAATTTGTTATATTTATCAATCTAAAAATGTTTGTTTGATCAACATATTTATTTATATATTTCAACTCTAAGAAAACGTTTTACTCTCTATTTTCTTAAATATACAAATTATCAATTTGCAATCTTATTCTATTTAATCCACCAAAACATATAACACCTACAAAATCGAAACAAATATTTGACCTCAACCAGTTCATCAACCAACACTCACCCTAATTGGAACACCAACCGGTGCCTCCCCTTGCATTTTATTTATTCTTAAACATACCTTCAGACCCACTAATGTTTGAATTAACAATATACAAATTTACCCTTAACTCATTATATATTCTCGGGGGAAAAGAAATGTAATTTGTCAACAAGCTCAAGTTGAAATAAGGAGTATAATCATATACTCAAATGTCGTGGAAGCGATATGATGGTTGGGTTTGACTGTAAGGTTTTTCCTCCATATTGTTCGTTATCGGCTGGCCAATTTTATCCACTCCAAGTTCCAAGAAACCAAAGTCATGGATTTTTAAATTCAACTCCATTTTTTTTCTTCTTAAACACCATGATTAAGGATATTCAACCTGTCATCTCATGATTATAAGAGTTACGATGTGGTCGGTTAATTATACATCAAGAGACTTAAAAAAATGGATTGAAGTGTGGATTCGTGGTCAACACTTAATATACGTGGCTTAAAAAGGTGTTAATGTTGTCACAAATATATCCAACTAAAGTTACTCAACAAATGAAAAATATAAGGTAGGATCACCTAATTATATTTTTTCTTTTAAAAGATTAGCAGCTAGGTTTTACAATTCTATATATATTGTAACAATTTTCAGTAAACGAAGTTATCTATCTTTTTTTTTTTTATATATTAGCTTCTATTAGAAATCAAACTCTTTGTCTTTCAACACAAAAAGCTACTTCAACACGAGAAAACTATAAACATATCGGTGTAAAAGAGTAATTTTATATGGTAGGTGTAATCGTGGTTAAGCATAGACCACGATTTTGAATGATATAGGCTGCCAACTTCTCTTTGTAAAACCAAAACTGTCTTCAAGATTGCTGACAATGCCTATACACCTTTTGTGAAGTTGGGCAAAAATTTGATTCTAATATAAGGGTTTGTTTGGTTAGGTATCAGAAAAACGAAGTGTTACTTTCAAAAAATTAGATAAATTTTCTTTATTTGGTTGAACAAAGGAAGTTAAATTTACTAGAAAGTCAAACTTCTCTAAAAGTCAATTGTTTGACTTCCCAGTGACCTCAGAAAGTAACTTTTTAAGAAAGAGTCAGAAAGTTCAACTTTCTTAATAACCAGCCAAATATTTTAAGAATATATCCTCAAATAACTATTAATTTATAATTTTTATTTATTTTTAAAATTTCATAAATTATTTCAATAATAAAATTTGATAAATTATTTTATAAATAAATTTTTGATAAAATACTTTATAAATAAATTTCAATTTTATATAAGTTATAAAAAATATTTTATATTTTTAGGATTTTCAAAATATGTTTTATATGAAATATTTTCATTTAATTAAATAAATAAATTTTGTCAAATTTTAAAAAAAGTTCTTCATTATAGAATTGTGTGAAAAAATAACTGCAGTTTTATGTCTCATAAGAAAAGATATATTATGTAATAAAAATAAATATTTTTTTAAAATTTTTATACTATTAATTTAAATTTAATAAAAATAAGAGTATTATTGATTTTTTTCAACTAACTTTCTGAGAAGTATAATTTTGAACCAAATATATTAAGTTGTACTTCCAATAATTTAATATGTCAACCAAACCCATTTATAAGTTATTTTCTAAGAAGTTACTTTCTGCGAAATAACTTACCGAGAAGTTGAACCAAATGAGTCTTTAGTGTCTCCCGCTCTTTCCTCATGAATACCAATACTATTTAAAAATCGTTTGAATACCCAATTGAATACGGAATTTGAAAAGTTTTCGAATAGCCGATTTAATACTATTTGAAAATTAATTAGATATAAATTGAATAATTTGGCGTTCGTCTTTTATTTTTCGATACATATTTTGCCTAGATTTATTAATTTTTAATCATTTTTCAATTGAGATTCATTTAAATTTTAATATTTTTATCTCATTTTTATAAAATATTATTATGGTGTTCAATTGGTATTTCGATGGTATTTAATTGTTTTATGGTATTCATCGACTGAATACTACCTAAATACTCATTAAATATCGATCAAATAATTTGCTATTCACATTTTCTTTTTCTATACATATTTTGCATAAATTCAATGGTTTTCAATTATTTTTCATTCGAAATTCAATTGATTTCAGTTTTTCATCTCATATTTATAAAATATTATTAAGATATTCAATCGGTATTCAGATAGTATTTAACTGGTATTATGGTATTCAACTAATATTCAAATGGTATTTAACTGGGTTTTTTTTGTTGATTTATTAGTTCTGTAATTTATATTTTTTAATTTTTGGTATACGCAAAACAATTGGAGCGGTATGCATGCAAACAAAAAAAAGACCTAAATATTTGCAATGTTTAAAATTTTCACGGAAACCATGTAATTGCCTCAATTCATGCAAATCTATATCAATAAATGGATTAATCACTATATTTTCGAACGCTTGGAAAATCACATCAATGGACTTCATGATATTAAAATGAAGGATTTGATGAGAATAATTAATTAACCCAAAAATAAGTTTATGTGAAAAAAATATTTTATTATTATTTTAAAAAACTGGAGATTTTTTTGATGTTTTCTGAATTTACCATTTTTTTAAAAAATATCTTTGTACATTTTTAATTTATTACTTTTAGAATATGACTACTTTGTTTATCTTATCTAATAATCTATTGTGAGGTAATTTGGCCCCCATATTTGCACATGGTAAATGAACATATTATCTAAAAAGTTATCCATTTTACTATTAAAAAAGACTTTTATAATTATATACACTAACATGAATATAATTATAACAACGTTTCAGCTTGAGACTAGCAAAAACAGCTCACAAATCACAACTAATTAAAAATGAACTAAAGCAAATATAAGTGAGGTGGATAGATTAAACTTAAATAAGAAGCAATTGGTTGGTTCAATCGACAAGAAAGAAGCAATTGGTAGACAAACATTCCATCCAAGAAGCCACTCACTCACTTCATAGCATGCATAATCCCGTTGAATTTCATCTCAGCCCTATATTAAATTTATTTAAGTGGTCAAACATCGTATTTAGTATCTATTCATTGGTCACCAATATAATATAAATCACATTTGAAATAAAATAAAATAAAAAGCAAGGCTTGTTTTTCTTTAATTATTTATGTGCATACTCTGTATTCCCTTGTTTTCGGCTTAATGAGGGTTGACTGCATGTATATGCAGTCGTGAGCCTTAAAGACAAGGAAATAATGGAGCCTATGGAGGAGCCTACACCTTACAATTGTATTTGCCCTTCTCCTCCAAATTCAGAAACCAACCCAAATTCTTTTTATGTTCCATTTGCCTCTTTTTTGATGCCATCTTTTCTAAATTTTTGGGTTCTGTTTTGTTTGTTGCTATTTCAATGTACACAATTAGAACTGTTTAGTTGGGAAAATTTTTTATTATGTTTTAGAAAATAGAGATGAAAAAATGAAAAATTTACTAAATTTTTTTTTATTAACAAACATATTTTTAAAATATTTTTGATTTTCAGAAAATAGAAACAAAACAAAAAATAGAAAATAGAAAAATATTTTCTCAACTAAATGTAGTCTTATTTTTTTTATCAGCGTAGGCAATTATCCTCATAATAATGGAGCTTTTCTTTATTAAGTTATTTGGTATTCAAATATTTTTATGATATTTGACTAATTTAAATAGATTCAAATAGAACTCAGAACCCTGGAGCATTATTGACAAATGTATAATTGCCATTATTAGCCAAGTGTTTGTTAAAAAAACTGATTGAAGTGTATATTGTTTTTTGAAATTGAAGTGTGATGTATGCTAAATTTACATAGTTTTTCAAGCATAAAACGATAGTATTTTATCTTTACATGTGCCTAAGTGTCTACGAATTTTTCCTCTTTTCGTGTATTGCGTAGGGTGGATGTGAATGTATGAAATGTAGATGACAAGACATTAAAAAAGGCATGAAAAAGAGGTTTTTAAAGTGGCAAGATCAATGGAAGAAAGTGAGAGAAAAATCAGCTCAAAAGGCATCACGTTCATTGCAGCGATGAGCAAGTTTGGAGGCTCCACCTTAGGCCACGATCATTGCCATTAGAGGCCATGACCGTGGTCACCTACTGCCCAAACTTTGACACACTTTGGCAAGTTAGAGAAGCACCACGGTCATAGAGGCAAGCACCACGATTATGGTGTGGAAGACCACTTTAGGCAGAAGCAAGCCACGGTCATGGTGCTGGAGGCCAAGACAAAAAGTGATGAGGACAGAGAAATTAAGTGGGGACCAAAGCACACTTAACGAGCATTTTTGGAGGGATGCTACTAGGGTTTTGGGGAGACCAAGAGGACTATAAATACTCCTTTTACACACTATTTTAGGCATCATTGGATTTGCACATTAAAGAAGAGAATCATTCTCTAATAATTTTCAAGGAGAATTCTAGCATTGAAGAGGAAAGATAAGGGGATTTGAATGAGGCTTTCATCAACTATTGAGAGAAGCTTTTTTTTTCCTTTATCTTCTTTTTCTTTGTTTAGAAATTATGTTTAAGTTTTATTTATATTGCTCTGTACTTAGGTTTGTAAATATACTAGCTTAGATCTTGTGTTATGGTTTAGAGATGTAAACCTTGGATTGATTTGGCCTTAATGGATGATTAATTTTATGGGTATTATATTTTTATTGTTATATCTATTGTTATTGTGCTTTAATAGCTAAATCTATTATTGGTGTTGATTGTATAACTTGTTATTGATTGAATGATATTGTAATTGATCACCACAATATTGCTTTTAACAAGCCCAATAGATGAATCGAAAGAAAAAACTTGGGTTAGGTCTCTTGCATATAATTTGTATGGTTTTAGGATAGAAATATACATATGCTTACAAGGTGTTTGATGAAATTCTTTAAGGAGCCTAATGGGCCTAACTTGGTTAGGTGAGGCTAAAATGATCCTCCTAGGAGGTGTATGCACGACTTGAATGATCTCGAAATAGACCTTGAGTTAGTCTTGCAGAGAGAACACCCACACCTACTTGTTAAAACCCATTTTCATTCATTAGACAATTAGATCCTTGGTTTTATCTCAAAATTCCTAATGTTTTCGTATTATTGAGTGTCTTGTGTTTATTTTATTGTTTGTTTTCATTTCCGAAACCCCAAAAACAAACCACTTAATATTTTTATTTGTTTTTAATTTATTTTTCGACCACAATTAGAGTCATTCTCTTGGATTCGATAACCCTAGAGATACTCCCAAGATAAAACTACGACGATCCTTGTGCACTTGTAAGGCACCATCAAAGCGTATATATCTTAAAGAAAAAATTGAAGTGTATATTACTTTTGGCATGGACAATTTTTTTTTATAATTTTTACTTTTACGTTTATTCATTAAATGAACTCAGCCCATAGATTAGTCTCAATGTTAAGATATATACAAATAGTTTCATAGTAGAGCATTTTTTTATATATAAAAAGAAATTACATATTAAACTCATCTTTATACTATGGATTTTTTTTTCATAATTGCCTTATTTAGTTTTTTTTGATAAGTACTGCTTATTTAGGTCTTTTCATCATTGGCTTATTTAGTTGAAGTATCTAGGCTTATTAATATTTTGTAGCACAATATTTACACTTTTTATTACTTTTAGTACTCCTCGCCACATACAGATTGTTTTCTCTTTTTGTTTTTTATACAAAGATTAAGAAAACAATAAGTGAGATGTCATTTTTACTTTTATATCCTTAATAATATAATAAGTATGGTTAGGATTTTATTAGATATAAATAGTCTTCATCCATTAATAAGGGACAAAAATGAGAAAGTAGAATAAAAAATCAAGTTTATTTAAAAAGGTAATGATATTTTTCGGACATCCTAAAAGAGAGAGTATAACTTATATATTTTGCTCTATTTTAATGCAAAGTTTAATTATGTTATCACTTTTAACATCAATAATTTTTTACGTCTAATTTCTTTGTTAAATGTTGGCGTGACATAATGACATGGGAGTTTTGCCATATGGTAAACTGGCACGTGGATAGTTAATGATAATGACAATAGTCCACATGTCAGCATGCCATGTGGCAAAAAAATTCATGTGTCAATGTGCTACGTGGCAAAAAAAATCCACGATGTCATGCCAAATTAGCATATAACTGAGATCTTTGACAAAAAATGGGTAAAATTCATGGTAGTCTTCGAGGTATGGCGATATCTCTCTCTCGGTTCCTACATTTGAAAATTCGCCGCTCTGGTCTCTACCACTTAACTCCGTCTGTTTTTTTAACGGAAAAAGGAAAATGTCCAAATTGCCCTTGCCACATCATCAGGTAATAGTCAGAACCCTTAAGGGGTCTTTGATCGATGCCTTGCAAGTGCACAAGGATCGTCGTAGTTTTACCCACAAGTATTTCTCGGGTATCCAATCCTCAAAGAATATGAATTAATTGTGATCAGAAAATAAAATAAAAGCAAGTAAAATCATATTTGGTTTTTGGGATTTTTGAGTAAATAAAATGAAACACATGGCAAACAATGAAAACTAGGAGCTAAAGTGTGAAAAAACAATAAGAGAAAAACATTGGGGCTTCAAGATTTCGACTAGAAAGTTCTATTTAGCTAAGCTAATGGAAAGGTATCTAAGGTTGGGTGTTCTCTCCACTAAGCTAGTTTGGAGTTTCTCTCAAGGTCATTTAAACCATCCCTACATTAAATAAGAGGTTCTTGTCGGACTCACTTAAGTTAATTAGGATCATTAGGTTAGTTGGGCATTTCATTGAACACCTTATAAGTATACATATATTTCTATAATAAACCTCACAAGTTTAATGGTTGTGGCCTCATTTAGTCTTCATCTCTAGATCCATCAACTAAACTTGCTAGAACTACAATCTAGATGGCTAATCTAATTCATAATCACATTAAACAACTAATTAAACCAACCCAACAAGGCAGTAAATAAGGAAAATTAACAAACACAAAAAATTCAATCGATAGCATAGCAAAATCATCATCCCTAACCAACATATTTACACCCCAACTAAATATTTAAACTACCATAATTAAATGAAACATAAAAACATTGAAATCCGTTAAAAACATCATAAATATTCAAATACCAAAGAGAAAAAGTCAAAGAAAACAAAACCTAAGAATTTTTGATGAAGAATTCCAAATATAGTAGCCTTGGATAATTGATGTCCTCTTCCTTCTCCTCAATCTACTCTAAAAAATTAAAGTTCTTGCTTCAAATGTAAAAACCCTAATTTCTAGAATGAAAAATGATGTAAAAGATGACCCAAATGAGTGTTAAAGAGGGTATTTACCCCCTTTATCAAAGCCACAAGACCCTACAAGAGAAATTTCAAAGTTGCCCCTTGGTCCCCACCAATTTGTCTTTTGCGAAGTATTCTTTTTAGAGCCTGCAGGAGTGTCACAGCCGTGGCACTTCTTTTCTCCATATTTTTTTTTTCATTTTCTTCATCCTTTCGTGAGTTTGCTTGGGGTCTTTCAACTTCAAATCATTTTTGCATCATTTTCAACTCATTTTCTTCACATTTCTCTCTTCCTACAAATATCACAAATATCATATTAAATTCATTATAAAAGTATAATTTGTAGAACGAAAACATATGAATTCTTGTTTGATTTATCATGTAAATATAACAGACATCAGTCTTTCCCTCTCTCTTCACTTCTTCACTTTTATTCCCATCACTCTCGATTTTTCTTCTCTTCACTCCCTTTTTTTTCTCATCACTGAAATTGCTCCAATGGTAATTTCGATGGCAATTTCTTATCTATTCACTCTGATTGTCACTCTCTCTTCGTGGCTCTATCATTCTCTTTAGTCTCTCTTTTCAGACACATAAATCACTTTTACTGTGTTTGTTGCGACAGTGATTGTGACGAAGGTTTGGACAACCTGACGATGGTGACCTCTGGGTATGAGGTTTTCTCTCTGGTGTGCAATGTTGTGTGTAGTTGGTTCGGGTATTGGTTTGGACTAATGGGTTTGGGTCTGTGAAATTCAAGGTGTGGGATTGGTCGGTTTCTTCAATTAGACACCTCATTGACATAAAAACTTATGTGTTTGTGTAATTGGTTCGGGTATGTGTAAGAAAAATGTTTAATTTGGTCGATTATTCTGTTTTAGGGCAAAATCCAAAGTGTGATGGGGATAGGGATGGGTAAAGTTACATTTCAGCATGATTGACTGATGTTTAATGGGTGTTTGCAAGAATCATTATACCGTCCACACGATTAGATTAATACATAAATCAAAAGAATTTTGTGTGACCAATGTCGATGAAGATTCCTTTAGCTTTTTGGATTTGTTTGATGATGCTATGAATGTTTTTGGCTTCCAGGCTATTCTAGTTCTTTCATTTCAAGATGAGAGGGTTATTTCATTGAAAATGACAAGGACATATTGACCATATTTGAGAGATTTAGTTAGGAGCTTGTTATACCAATTTCTGTTGCAGTGGTAGGATGTCCGACGAATATGATGGCTCCAGTGGTTGAAGTTGATGATGTCGAGTTAGAGAATGATGATGTGGATATTATCTTTGACCAAGAGTGTCAAGCAATTATGGCCATAGATAACAAATCTGAACCTGAATCTGAAGCTAAACCATATAATAACCCATACCACAACCTAAAACTGAACCTGAAGTTGAACCAGAGAATGAACCACAATCACAACCTGAAGCAGAAGCTAAACCAGTATGTGAACCACAACAACAACTTGAAGCAGAAGCTAAACTAGTACCTGAACCAAAAAAAGTAGAAGAACCTGGAACTCAATCACAATCAAAGAAGAAGAAGAGTTCAAAGAAAAGGATTGAAAAGGGTAAAAATAGTAAGTATAGTTTGAGAAAAAATGAAAGAGTTCAGGTTGATGATGTTTTTGTTGTATCTAATGAGGAGTACGGACATTCAGAGGATGAAGATTTTGTTGTCAATATTAAGGAGGATTTTTCAGCAAGTGAGAGCAGTTGAGATGAAGAAAATAAGTCTGAGAATGGAAGTGATGATGAGATTAGAGATGAACTTCCGTCTGATTGTCCTAAAGACACCGTCTGATTGTCCTAAAGACAGTTCTAAAGATGGACATATTGATGATAACGATGAAAAAGAGAGGACTGACACTGATCCATTGAAGGGAATTAAAGGTAAATTGTTTAATGGTGTGGTTGACAGTAATTTTGAGTTTGGACAAGGACAGTTGTTTAGGGATGTCAAGCATATTAGGGAGATTTTTTTAGATTATGCTATGTTGGGTGGCTATGACTTTGTGAGGATAAAAAATGACAAAATCAAATTAACTATTATATGTGACAATCCGGAATGCGAATGGAGGCTTTATGCTAGTCGTCTACAAGACAAGAGGAATTTTATGGTGAAGAAACCAATATTGAAACACTTATGCATTAGAGAGCCAAAAAAATCTACAGTGACTCCTAGATGGATTACCAAGCAAATGAAAGAGGATATGAGGGCAGAACTTAATATGAGTTATAGGTCTATGGAAGATCAATTGAGAAGGAACTATGGTGTGAAATGTAAACAAAGAACAATTTACAAAGCAAAAAGACGGCGGGCTAGACTAGAAAATGAAAGAACTCATCAGAAGCATTTGCCAAGTTACATGGATACGCAGAAGTATTGAAAAGACTAGACCCTAGGACTGTTTTGAAGTTTACTTTTCAAGAGAGACAAGACTTAGATGCACAACCTATGTTTAAAAGAATGTTTGTATCTTTTGCAGCAACGATTCATGGTTTTCTCAATGGATGTAGGCCATTTTTTGAAGTAGATGGAACCTTTTTGAAGGGACCATTTGAAGGGATGTTGTTAACAACAATGTCAGTAAACAGGAATAAAAGGACATATCCATTTTCATTTTTTATTGTCGAGGGAGAGACAACTGAGTTTCGAATATGGTTTTTGGATTGTTTGAAGGGATGCATTGGAGAGAACAACAATGGAGTCCCATATACAATCATGAGTGATAAATAGAATATTCATAGACACTTCTACTTATATTCTTGAAATTTTGTGTAATTGAATGAATGACATGTTTGAATGGGTAAACTTGCAGGGTCTAATTAAAGCAATTGAACAAGTGTTTTCAACTGCACACTCCAAATTTTGCACTAAACATTTGCGTGGTAACTTGAAGAGGGAAAACTCAGATCTAGACATACATGAAATCTTTTGGAGCTGCACTAGAGTAAATAACACATATGAGTTTAGTGTGCTATGGAATGGATGAAGAAGACATTAGAGCAAGCACACACTGGTTGGCAGCGAAGCCGCTTCACTAATGGTCTCGACATGCTTATGATATCACTTCGAAGAGTGAACATCGCATTAATAACATGACAAAAAAGCATCAACAGTGAGCTAAGGGAAATCAAGTCATTTAATTCTTACAAACTTATCGATGAGTTGAGAAAACAATTGATGGTTAGGTTTCATAAAAGATATGCTAAGGGTACCTTGATGGATGGGAAAGTGACCAAAGATTGCAAGAAAAAACTTATGAAGTTGACAAACCAGACAAGGATTTGTAAACTCATACCCAACAGAGATGAACATTACAAAGTGGTGGAGGGTCCCAAATCATTTACAGTGAACTTGAATGACAATAGTTGCAACTGCAACTAGTGGAAAATTTCAGGTCTTCTTTGTAAGCATGCTATGAAGGCCTTGAACTACAAACGAACAAATCTAGAAGATTGTTGTCACCCTTACTACAACATTCAAAACTACTTGATTATATACCATAGGGTGATTCATCCAATACCAACATCTGAACTGGCAGATGCACCAACCACAATTCAAATCCAACCACCACCGGCTAAACGCAATGTAGATAGACCGAGAAAGGCAAGAAAAAGAGATGTTGATGAAGGACCCATTCAAAAGAGATCCAACACAATAAGGTGCTCAAAGTGTCGAATTATTGGCCATAACTCTAGATCTTGCCAACGTGGTCCAACAAAGACTAAAAAGGGAAAAAAGAAAACCAAAGGCAGCGAAGGAACCATACAAAAGAAGAGAAAATCTGGAAGTGAAGTAAATGCAAAGGATGGAAAAAAGAGCAAGTCCACACTCAGGAAGAAACAAAGGAAGACAAATAGCAATGTATGTATACTTCTACCTTCCTAACTTTTATTTTGTGCCATTGCATTGTTGATTGAAATTTGGACTGCATTTAATGTTCATTTCTATGTGTTTGTCTTTAGGTTGTTAGATCCAATCAAGGAGGTGGGGCTTTGTCTGTTGATAAAGGGTGCACTTAACTGTTAACATACCATGTGCATCCACTTTTGTCTTTTGTGACTTTTAATATGTTTTGGAGATATTAAACTTGCTGATAATGCAACTGGTGGACCACTTATTGTAGTCTCCATTATTTATTTATTTATTTATTTTGTCTATTTTGAGCCGTCTATTTTGAGCCTTTGTCATTGTGTTGACATGAGGCTACTTGTTGTTTTCATTTGTTACAATATGATAACAAGTATTAAAATTTGCAACAACCATGTGTTGACATTTATTATAGATATTGAACTGTTATTGTCAGCAAGTTATTAAATTATTGTTAAAAATTTAAAAATTTTATATTTTAGCTTCCAGATTTCATGTAATGGGAAATGTCCAGATTTTCCAACAGGGCAAAAAAGCACGTTCCTTCCCCTCCCCTGCGTCTGCTTCATTAATCTAAGAGGAATGTAAATGGATAATAATATAATTACATAAAGATAGAAATAAGAGAATAATATAATTTCAGAAGGATTTCAGTGGACAATAGTTTGGCTCATTACATTTACATCCAAACCACATGTTGTCTTCTCTCTCAGAGAGCAAAACAAAATTACCCACAACATTTGCAGAAAACTAACCCCAAATCCTTTACTTCAAACACATCACAACCAAAAGAACTATAAAGACCATCATAAACACTACATATGTTGCATTCTTTGCATTATTGATTGAATCCTTCACTTCTACCATATAGATTGCATTTTCTCTTTCAAATCAACAATCTCCTCCAACACTTTCTCAATCCCTCTTTGCCTCTGAGAACTGACCTTCATTGCAGTGCCAACCGTGTTGGATTTGCCCAAGCCAAAAACGTCCCACACACTCCATTATCACAACAATAATATAGCCTACCTTTGTTCTTCTCACTCTCGAAAATCTTCACTCAAGCTCTTCTGCAACAACAACACTCTATGCTTTGAAACTTAAGCATTTGGGTTGATTTGGATGCCCAAATTGTAGACATTGTTTTTTAATGTTTTAGAGTTAAGGTTTTGATGGAGAAATTGGCTCCTTTAACTTTTCAACTTAAGCAAATAACAAAGGGTAATCTCGGCATAAAAATCGTGTTTTGAATGGTCAATGTTGCCACATAAGTAAAACTGACGTGGCATGTTAAAAAAACAGACGAAGTTAAGTGGCAGAAACAAGGACGACGAATTTTCAAAGTGTAGAAACCGGGAGAGAGATATTGTCATATCTCATAAACCTCAATAGATTTTACCCACAAAAAATTGGTTGATGCCAAAATAATAACATAATCAAACGTTGTATTAAATTAAAGCATGACTACAGATTGTGCTAAAAGTGATAAAAAGTATGAACATTGTGCTAAAAAATATTAATAAACCAAGTATCTAATTATGAATAGACTGCAAAATTAATTATTTTGTAATAATTTTCGAAAACTTTTTCTGTCAAAAGTGCAAACCACGTCCAATAAATTTTTTTATAAAATGAGGTTTTTATGTTATATATAAGTTTTTTGTCTAATAGTTTAAATTTTCGTGTTCAATTAAAATTTTTATCACATATATTAATTGAATGAAATTAAGCAAAATTAAAAGTAATTGTAATACCTTTTTAATTACAACAGAAAATGAATTTAATTTGTCTGTATGACTAAGGAGGTTCAAGATTAAGTACAATATTGGAAAAAAGAAAAGAGCATAACTCTATAATTTTATTACAAAATTAGAAAACTCTTTCCTTTTGTTATTGGGTAAAAAAAAAAAGAGGCCAAAGAATGCACGTGGCATCACGTGAACAAGGTGAAATGATCCTTGCATGTGTATGCAGTTATCCGCCATGTAATAATGAGGCGAACCAATACCGAAGCACCGATCCACGTGTTTTTTTTGGCTGCAAAATGGCTTGGTTGCTGGTGTTGGCCCTAGCTGATAAATTAATCATCGTTGTTTCCCAAAATGTTAAATGATATGTTAAGCCACATGCTTTACACACTAAGGAGTTGCTTGTGATAGTAGAGAATATAATATATTTAATAAGTAGTGTAATATTTTTCCTTTTCAATTTGATATATTCTAACTATTTTTTACTGAAATTAAGAAATTATTGTTTTAGTAGTTAAATTCATTTAATTCCCTAAGTTTTTCCGTTTATATTCTTTGACTAAATATATTCACAATTAATGAATTAGTCGAAAAAAAAAACTGCATAAGAACAAACTTGTTACTTTACTAATAATAAATATAAGAAAAAAGAAAAGTGTATCTATATTTTAGAACATCCAAAATAGAAAGTGTACAAATTATTATGGGACAAAAGAGATAATTGGTAATGAGTGAATAGTAAAAAAAGTAAAGGATGACATGTCTTTTAATAAAATTAGTTACATAAAACATATTGTGTGCTCTACAAATATACTATATGATATTGTTACCAAAAGAGCTTTAAAACAAGAAGTTAAGAAAACAAAATAACTGTAAACATAAATATTTATTGATCATGTTCTTAGATGATTGTAAGGTACATTCAACCGAAATATTTTCCGATTTGGGTATGTTGTTAGCCGATATAGTTTTGTTTTTGAAAAGACGTCTTGGTGTTTTAAGAGAGAATTATACTTATAAATAACCATTGGTTTCGAATCCTAAATGATATAGCACATGCATCACATTAATAGCCTTTATTAGACTAAGGAGCTTAGGAACACAAGTTTTCTGCTTAAGTCCACACAATCGACGCTAATAGTTGTTGACAATGTTCTTTGATGATCGTTAGGTCAACCTCACTAAATTATTGTTTGTTATGGGCAAGCTATCTGTATGCATAATTTTACTCTTGAAAAAATATATTTGTGACTTGAGAGAAAAATGTACTTTTAATAAATTTAGATTGTGGAATACACTATATATATTTTTAAAACATTTAAAAAGGTACCTTCTAATTCCAATTTTTTATATAAGTATAAAATATTAGGCTATGTTTAGTTGAGAAAATATTTTTTGTTTTATGTTTTTAATTTTGTTTCTATTTTTTAAAATAAAATAGAAAACAATAGAAAATTTTAGTGTTGCATGAACAAATTTTTCATTTTCTATTTTTGTTTTCTAATTTTCTAGAAAAAAAGTGAAAATTTTCTACAACTAAACAGACCCTTAATATTTGATTAAAATTTTAAAATCACCATTATGTAAGCCAAATGAAAGGGGTGCTTTTCTTACCTTGTAATCTCACGCTGATAGACATTTACCAATAAATTAAACGACATGTCATTTAAATGTGTTCTTTACGTCTAAAATATGGGCTGCATAATTTTGAGCATTCATGCTAACGTAATTTACATTTTAAGATTTTAATAATTCGGGTTTGTAATTGATTGTTCGTAGCTATATTTTTTCATCAATATTTGTATGTATGTTACACTTTCATCATAGTATCCAAAATTTAATAAATTTTAAAAAACACTTACGATCATATATGAATTTATCTCAGTTAGTGTTCTGTCAATTTCGATCATTAACTGATGTGAGTCACAAACTGACACATCAAAACTAAACCGTCATAAGTATTTAATAGTAAAATCTAACAAAATTTTCACTATGATAAATCTGCTCGTTAAAAAATATAAAAATTGTTAATTTGTTAAGCATAAATTAAAGTTTGTTTAAATAAAAAGACTTGGGCATTTGAAAAATTTTGTTTTGTATCTTTTCTTGCGTCACCTATAATTTTATTAATTTTTAAATAGACAACAGGTTTCCATATCAGGCACATTTTTATCCACTATGTGCTCACGATTTATTCATCATTTAGGGACCATTTGTTCGCCATTTAGGAATTGAATAAATAATTTGTGTAGTGTAAATACAATTGGTGTACAAATAAAATTTAAAACTGATTTTGGGCACTAATTTATGATTTAATTAAAGTTATGGGGTTTACCCTAGATGTGGTCGCCACCACTATCATTAGACCATATCATCACCGCGACTGCTAGGGATTCAAATTGTATCATCTCTCCCGATGCAACTTTGTCGATCAGGTTCTAAGGTAGGTTATGGCAAATAGGGTTCGATCCCGCGTGTTTCATGGAGGAGAAGGCGAGGAGCTACGGAGGAAGATGGTGGAGATTGATGACGATCTGTCAAGCTCTCTTCTCGCTCTCCCTCCGTCGATCTAACTCAATCACTTTGTCTGTCATCTTTGTTCGTTAAGCTGGAGGAGGCTATAAGATAAAGGGGCGGAGGAAACATAGATTGAGTTGACCTCCACGCGACGAGACAGAGAGAAAAAGGTGGAGAGACGAGATCGACAGTGGTGGAGGTGACAGAGAGTGAAAGAAGGAGAGCGACGAGAACGATAGTGGTGGGATCGAGACGACACAGAGAGAAGGAGAGGTAGAGAGAGGACAGAGAGATGGAGGATGATAATAAAACAAAGAGTGATGCAAAAATGGCTTATGGGAAATTAGTTTCGCAAATATGCAAAAATGGCTTATGGGAAATTAGTTTCGCAAATCTAGCATTGCCGCAAATAAAATCAGATTGTTAGCAGCACTGCAAACTTAAAATGTTTCGGATTGTCATTTTCCCTTTGTCACTTTTAATATGAACATTTAAACATAATGTTATATTGGGCCCAAATTCAGAAATACACCTTTAATATACACGTGTATATAAATATTCATAACTAGTATTTTAAAGTTAAAAATGCTCCTCATTTTAAGTGATTTTATGAATATACCATTGCTTCAGTTGAAAACAAATTATATACGTTACATACTTTATAAATTTTATGGATATAAATCTTCATTATCTTAAAGTCTATTAGAAAAACTGGTTCGTCCATATGAGCCAAATATTGTTTGAGGTGAAAATAACGACCATTGGCCAAATTCAATTAGCTGAGCCCTAATTAAGTAAGTAGATCAATAGACTCCTTGAGAGTGTAAGAGACCTACGTAGCATCTGTATAAATAAGTGCATTAAAACCATTGATTAGACAAAAGAGTCACTTAGAATAGCTACACATCCTCTACACATATAGAGAGGAGGCCATCTATCTCTATAGAGAAGAAGATGAAGATTGCATTTTTCTCTATTCCATCACCAACCTTGTATTTTATTGATCTTTGTGTGACATTTAGACTGTAAAATAATCTTATATTCATGTCCTAACAAAATCGTGTTCTACTTGAACGATTAGCATTTA
>CAODLS010629302.1:0-12036 GCA_948243855.1 Flueggea neowawraea
TATGGTTTTACTATCAAGTCACGTACTTGATGGCATAAAGAAGAATAAACTATTCATGGAGTTTTATCTTCATAAAACAGATAATATTTCATAGAAATGAAATGCTTCTTTATTAAATAATTGAATGACAATGCACATTAATGATTGGACTAGGGCACAATTCTAACAAAGAAAGGCTAACCCTAGTGTACCTATTTAAAGTTTTCCATATGCCTATAAATAGGAGAGGCTAGGCCAAATTTATTATATGGCAAAGGCAAAGCCAAATTTGTGAGTGCCACTTTCAAAGAGAGAAATTATTTTGGGAGTTTTAGAATAGATATTCTAAAAGGGTGCTAGTACACTCCACCGATCCAAAGGTAAGTTAGTTTGTGTGGATACCTCTAGACACGTTCGTGCAAAGGCAACGTGAGTTCGAAAGGTGGTTCGAGGTTTTGAATACTAAAAGCTACGTCAAAACCTAATAAGATCAAACATTCAAGTTTTGGATCTAAGGTAAATCTACTAACCCTAATCGTATATGTTGATATGCATGGGTCCTTGGTGGAATTCTAGGCTTAAATTTTTTGTTATTTCCGCTGCATTATTTACTTATGAATGTCATAAAAGAGCCATGAATCCCAACTATCCAACCTCCATATTACTCGAGTAACTCACATCACTTACTCAATTAACCTCCTTGAAGTACCAAAAACAACAAATTAACACCCCAATACTCAAAATCAGAGATCTACAGAAACCTTGTCGGAAAGAGCGAGATATTACACATTCAACATTGTTCTTGACATTTCTTCTAAGGTTATCTTCTTCCTTTCTACTACACCATTTTGTTGAGATGTTCTTGGAGCTGAAAAGTTGTGACTTATACCATGGTTATCACAAAATTCTTCAAAAGGTTTGCATTCGAATTTTCCACCATGACGGTTGTAATATCCTGCATTTTCTAAGTTTTATAGCACCATAAAATAGTCTTTTTGGAACAATTTTTATTATTTAAAATAGATATGGCTTTCATTTTTTTGAAATAAATATAATTTAGTTTATATCTATGTAATTAATTTGTTATTTCCATAAGATATATTTTAATTCACAGTTAAACAAATATATTTTATTTCTTTTACACTTTATGTGTGATTAAATTCATTGATTTCTATTAAGTAAATTTATTATCTTTTAATTTGTATTATTAATATAACACTTTGTATTTGACAATACTCATTTGTATATATATATATATTATATTTTTATTGTCTTTCAATTTATTATCCTTCAATGAAAAAGGGTTTAAAAAATAATAAATATGTACTCCTAAACCTTTAATTTTTGTTGTTTTCTCAAAAAAAAAGACAAAAAAAAAAGAAAAGAAAGGGAACACAAAGCGTTCTTGTTTTTTCAAGTTTTGTGTTCTTCCATATTTTTGGGAGAGCAAGAACCCGACAGCCCTTTCTCTATTTTCTTCTCCAATATTCACGTGTTCCTTCCTCCGTTCTCTCTCAACAAATCCGTCCTGTCTCTCCCTCTCCTTTGCTTATAAATAGACGTCCCTAGATAGAAGAAAGATAAAAAGATATTTAAGAGACTTACTAAAATTTTGATTCTTTGCTATTTGCTTAATCACTCTTCTTTTCTTTTGTGTTATTTACATCAATATTGTGCATTTGACTTGGGGTTGGTGTGTGAGATAGAATAGAGTTTGAGAAAATCACACAATTATACTTAAATTAAATACAGAAATTGATTTTTAGACTCAGTCCAAACAATTTTTTATAAAAAGAAACACTCTTCAAACTTCTCTAAAAATGCTAGATTTATAAAATCTTCAAAAGTCTCCATCTGAATTTTCAAAATAATTTTAAACATTTTTCTAATGCAACTAAAAGTCTTCAAAAGTGTCCATATGATATTTTTCAAATAAATTTGAGCGCGCTTTTATTTGTCAAAATTGAAATTGTGTTTGCCTATTTATTAAATTCAGTATTTCATTTGGGGCACCTAATATAATTAACTCAAATTGTTTTACTAAAAAGACATAATTAACTCAAATATTTTGCCTTTGTAGACAACTAATGGGGGACGAATCAAGTTGCGTCCACAATTAGCATTTAAGGACGATTTCAATTTTTCATGCTTGCTGACTTCATGTCGTCGAAGTTTTTATAGATGAAAATTCATTCTTTGCGGACAAATTTAGTCGTAACCAATTATGTTACTTCATGTAAAGCATGTTACATTAATAATCTTATGAACAGAGACAATTTATTTGCTCCCAGGTAATCGAACTTATGACCAGAGACAACTTACGAAATATTTCATATGGTGGGAAAAAATATAATAATGTATTATTATGTATACAAATTAAATTCTTTCTACATAATATTTTATCAATGACCATCAATAGTGGTAATAATAGAAATTCATAAGTTTTCTATAATTTAAAAAAAAAACAAAATTTATGTCTAATTATCCTTTGTGATTATACTTTGATAACGATTCTGTTACCAAGCAATCAACTATAGTTCATTACCAATTATTTGATTATAAACTTAGTTCCACAATGTTCACAATAAGAAAGATCATTCCTACTATTTAAATTAACATAATTAATACTAAAATCATCTACCTATAAACCATAATTGGATATGAAAATATATCTTGTTATACTCACTAATTCTTAGTAAATTCATAAATATTTCAATGACAACAACAATTGACGGAAAAAAAACAATTTTAATAATTTCTATTTGCTTAATTGTAAAATAAAAAGAAAGATGCAAAATATATGGTTAATAAATAATTGAAGTGAATAATATAACTAACTTAAAGATAATAAGGTGGTCAATTTATTAGATAATGAAGAACAAATTAGATTTTTTTTTTAAAAAAGTATACCATTTATTTGGAGGAAAACAAACAAATTAGATTAAAAAAAAAAAGCATACCAATTATATCGGAGGAAAACAGAAAAACATGATGGTCAATTGCCACTATGCTTTACATGCGGTTTCATTGCCTACAAGTTACAAGTCTACAAATTATAGGCCTCGTAAAGGGGAGCCATACCCCCATATCCTAAAAAATCTAATATGGATGCTTTGAATCTAAGACCCACAGTCTTAAATATTATTATTTATTAATTGAGTTATTTAATTTGGATACAGGTTATAAGTTTATGATATTAATAATCTTCGCATGTCACTTATCCGGCAATGCAAATTTAGTATATGAGATTAACAGACCTATTGCTTTGATGCAAGAACACATTGCCACATTTTAATTGATGGAAGAACACTCAAAAAGGAACCATGTAATGAAATCTCAATCTATATAGCTTGGTACCTTTTTGTTGTTCTCAACCTTTCAAGTTTCAACTATCATAACTAATAATGGCACCGGCTAAAATCAGCATCAGTTTATAACCTTCACCTGCAGTGTATGTTGTCTCGATTTCATATGCTTAGGCTTCATTGCCAACAATCTATTTTATGGTCTTTTTAAAAAAGAAAAAGGAAAAATCACATTTTTATAATAAAAATAAATACAAATTTTTAAAAAAAATTTCAAAAATACTAATTTTGAAAAATGTCAGAAAATGCAAATTGAATTTGACAAATGCCATATTAGCGAGAAACTACGATATTTTTGGAAGAAATTGATTTTTTTGCAAAAAAAAATAAACTTCACGGAGAAAATTAATATAATCTTTGAGAAAGTCTTCACTAGCCTCCAATGGTCTCCAAAAGTAAATCTTCACTAGTCTTCAATGGTCTCCAAAAATAAGAGTTTCTATTTTTTTATAAGCAATTTAAATTAATTGATTTTCAATTGATAGTTTAAATTAAAATAATTTATTTTTTTTTATTAGAAAATTTTAATTCATTTAATGATAATTAATTTTGTACACAAAAGTCTCTGAATATAAAGGCCTTTGAAGGTTTTTAGCAATTTACAAAAGTTATAAAAAAATCTACTCAAGTCTTCACAATATTCAACATACTAATACAAATAAAGGTTATTTTACAAATTTTAGAACTAAACCCTCTCAAATTTATGAACAAATTGTATACATAGACAAACAACATATAACTTTTGTGAAAAAAAAATTAAGACTTAGGGACACTAAAGCTAGGGTTTCAACCCTAGTCGCTGCCTCCTTCAACAGATCCGCTAACCACCATTGATCGACGTGACTCTGGAGCTCCAGCTTCGCATCTCCTCTGCCACTCGCATCTCATCCCTCGTCCGCAACTCCTTCGACATTCACAACCTTACAAAACGCGTGAAACTACCCCCACATCCAGATCCGCTACCTGCAAGAACGCGTTCAAAACATTATGACTAGAGGGAGAGAGGCGACGAGACAGGAGTGGCTATGGTTTTGTTGGGCGAGAGAGAAGAGACGAAGAAGAAAAAGAGAGGGAGAAAGGCAACGAAATAAGGGCAGTTGGGATTCGATTGGGAGATAAAGAAGAGAAGAAGATCGAAGTGGAGAAGAGCGCCGAAGGAGATGAAGGATGTCGAACCGAGAAGGAAGTATAGACGAGAAGAACTAATCTGTGTAGAAAAAAGGGAAGAGGGGTGATGAGAGAGAGAAGGAGAGCGAGAGAAAGAGGAGAGCGAGTGAGAACGAGGAGAGAGAAAATTCAAAAATGAAAGACAAAGGACTGGTTTTATTGTTTCGATTCTGCCATTTGAGCGATTCACTTTCCAAAATTTGGCATTTGCTAGAAAACTTTTAAACGTGTTCCTATTTATAAATTTAAAATTTTATTGTCCTATTTATTAAGGGTGAAATCCATTACGGTCCCTGAAATTTAGTGTATTCTTCATTCCAGCCCACAAGTTTAAAAATTAGTCGTTTCAGTCTCTCGCTCTTAACTCCGTTAGTCAAATATAATAGAAATCTGATGTGACACATGGATATTTTGTGTCATTAAATTCTTTAACTTAGTAGGTTCATGTGTCACGTCAGATTTTTGTTATAATTGGCTAACAGAGTTAGAAGTGAGGGATTAAAACGACTAATTTTTAAACTTATGAACCGAAATGGAGAATACATCAAACTTCAAAGACCGCCACAAATTTTGCTCATTTGTTAAAAGCAATATTTTAATTGTAACACCTGTCATCATCAACTCAAAGAAAAATCTATGGCCATGTGTTTGACCTGCATATGCGATGTGTTTAAGATTTATATTTAGCTTTTTTTCTCTTCAGTTCATTTAATTTTTGTTTTTATCTTCGACTACTGCTAATCTAGGTGACAAAAGAAAAAAAAAAAGAGTCCACAAACTATTAATCCGAAGACAACAAAGAAAATTGTTTGTTATTATTTTCTTTAGTGATTTTTACACAATATACCTAAAATACTTTATAATATTTTTTTGAACCACCTACTTTTGCATATTATATTTTAACAAATGCATATTTTCAAATTTTACGGACTATTGTTTATAACTTGTTTATACTATATTTATAACTTGTATATCTTTCACAAAGATGCAGAATATACATGTATTAGTTTTATAACTTATTTATACTATATTTGTAACTTGTATATATTATGTTTATGCTATGTTTATAATTTGTTTATGTTATGTTTGTAACTTGTATATCTTTTACAGAGATGCAGAATATACAAATATTAGTTTTATAATTTGTTTATTTTATATTTGTAACTTGTATATACTATATTTATGTTATATTTATAATTTATTTATACTATATTTATAATATGTACATCTTTTAAGAGATGCAGAACATACAAGCATTAGTGTTATAACTTGTTTATACTATATTTGTAACTTGTATATACTATATTTATGTTATAGTTTTGATTTGTTTATGTTATATTTGTAACATGTACATATTTTACAAAAATAAAGAATATGTAATTATTAGTATTACAACTCCTTTATGTTATATTTTTAACTTGTATATACTATGTTTATGACTTGTTTATTTATGTTAAATATATATACAACATAAAAACATATATATAAAAAACATAAACAAAATACAAATATATATTATACATATAGACAACATATAAAAAACATATATACAAGTACGTGAAGATGTAATTTAGAAATTGTCTTGCACGCTCGTAATATCAAAAATTGGATGCGTAAGCTTATAATATCAAATTTTAATCTCCGTAATTTTGTAAAAGCCCATTTTCTTTATTGTCTAACCACGCATGCTTAAAAGCCCAGCTTTCAAAATTCATTTAAAAAAAAAAAAAGAGAATTACATTATCAGCCATGTGGTAATTCATAATCTCCTCTTCTACTATTAAATTTTCAAAAAACTCCAATTGCATCCTTGGATGTTTTAAAATTTTGGTATCTATTTCTTCTAGTCTGCATATAAATACTTCGTGTAAAACATATGATACCAAAATTAAATTTTCAACATGTGTTCTAAGCTAACATTGTTTATAAACATGAACGTAATAGGAGTTTTTTGAAAACTGAGGGACGTAATAAGATATTACGATATAAATCAGTGGCATTAAAGTAATTGTCCCCTTTTTTTTTTAAGGATCACCAATTGTATTACTTGGATTATCATGATTTGGCTGTTCCACTTATTTGTGGATGGGATAACTAAAACAAGAATTACTTAGCAAAAGAAAAAAAATAAATCAAATATATTAATCTTGAGCACTTTTTTTGGCCTAATGCTCTTCAACCTATTGCCTTGCAGAAGGAGGAGAAAGTTTTGACCTACATTAACTGCTGTATCAAACCATGATTTCAGGACAAATTGTTTATGATGACTTGCCTGCATCTCATAGAAAAATGTTCTCAAAAATTACTTAGCAAAAGAAAAAAAAAATAAATCAAATATATTAATCTTGAGCACTTTTTTTGGCCTAATGCTCTTCAACCTATTGCCTTGCAGAAGAAGAAGAAAGTTTTGACTAACATTAACTCCTGTGTCAAACCATGATTTCAGGACAAATTGTTTATGATGACTTGCCTGCATCTCATAGAAAAATGTTCTCATGCACCATCAATGGTTCCAGTAGCAAAAATAAGACATTTTGACATATATTTATAGCCACCAAAGAGCAGTTGTTTTTATGACAACAATATATGTTCACAAACTATAATCTGTACCATTTATTTTCCGACCTATTTTCCTCAAATATCAGCATCATCAATAATTTAACCATGTAAATTTGTAATAAATAAGGAAGAATTACAGGCTACAGCAGTTCACCTTAAAAAGTGGATTGAAAACTCTTTACCGTCCCATTGAGGGAAGACAGATATGCAGCATCTGCCTTGTCAATTCCGCTGAAGAGATAACTGAAAGGCGGCATTTTTACATACCTGCCAGAGCCAGGGGTAACCTTTAATTCACCATTGTCCCAAACAACTCTACCTCCAGCAATTGTCACCTCAACCTTTCCCTGAGAAAACATATGAAAAAATGTTGGAAGTCAAATTTCATCAAGTGACACAGTGCCATACAAAACAACAGACGAAAAGTCCTGCATTCGCGTGCAAACCAGTATTAAGCTATAGATTTGTCTATGCACACAACTCTATTTTCATTTAAATATCAAATTTAACCACTTTTAGATGCCAAATTTCAATTCACAATGCCAACAACAAACTCATGCAGCAACCTAATTACACCAGATATGGGAAGGAAAAAAGTTAAAGCCTTCATGACCCATGTTAATTGTTCTCACCCAACATAACGCAAGGTAGATCCCATCAAATAATGAGATTATGGAGAACTGGAAAAATGATATGCGCCAGAAATCCAATAACTGGTGCAAGTGGACGCATCAGAAGAACTAAGAAATCAGTTAAGTGTAGAATACCTATGGTATAGTAATTTCACAGCTCATCGGAGCTGGAGCAGTATGAGTCCTTCCCCATAACAGTAATGTTATTTTGTAGTCCATTGACGTCCTCATATGTCAACAAAGTAGTAGATTAAGTGAGGAAAGTTTACCTTCACTTTTTGCCCCTCGTAAACATTTGTATCTGTTCTGGAGTGATGAGATCTTGCGGTAATTTCAAAAGTTGAGTTCGGGTCAGATCCAGCAAGAATTGCTCCTTTTCTGGGATATATGTTGAAGATTTTGGCACTGGAAGCACATAAAGGGATGAAAATATTAAGATGTAGTTCAGCGACTATGTGTGTTTTCCAAAATACGTAACCTGGACATTTTCTTATTATCCTGGAATTAAAGAAAACACAAGGAGTTCATACATCATTCTATAAATCTCAGTTAAGCATACCATTCAGTGCTGGTCACCCGGACAAAGTCAGTAACAGAAATTTGGCCAGATTCCTGTAAGATGCTCAATATTTCATTTAACTTTTCCAAAAAGAAAAAACTATAGAACTTCTGGGCTACTACAAGGCATCAAGCTAAGAGTCCATATAATCTTACCACCATTGTGTCCCAAAGAAGATGCATCCTCTCCTCAATACCTGCATTTCGAGTTTCCAAATGCACCAGCAATTGAGATGGCATAAGATATAACCAGGAATAAAAATCCGTATGAAGGACCATTTCTCCTTAACCATTGACACCATTTGGGATCTTACGGAAGTCATCAACACCAAAGGCTTTTTGGGTGGAATTGAAAGTACAATGATCAGTTCCAACAAGCTGCAAATGTAAAAACAATCATGCTGAACAGATAACGAGGTTGCAGTTAAATTAATATGTCTAAATTGTAGTAGGAGAACAAAGGCTAATGGTTATGATTTTAAATTTGAAGTACCTAAGCTCATACAGCACAAGGCTAGCTTACATAGCATTTACAAAATCAGAAAGGTGAGGTAGCCATTGTGAAACACATGCCATAAATTTTTTTTCAATTCTTCATAGAAACTAGAGATATTTTAGTCAATAGATCTTAAGATTTCATTGAGGCCTCAGTTCTTCCCCAGAAATAAAATCCTAAATATATGAATTATAAGATATACCTGCAAAACTCCAGTTGAAAGGGCTGCTTGCAGAGCCTTGTCATGTCCAGATGACCTAAGTGGTGGACTCATTACATACCTAAAAATTGCAAATATGTTGATGCTTGACATGATAAAAACAATTGGCTGAAATAAAACAAGAAAAATGTGAAGAGACAAAAATGAGCGGGATGCTTATTCTTGCATTGATGCAGTAGTGAAGTCAGGGTCCCACAGCTTGGAGTCATCAAGGATTAAACCAGAAATCACCGGTTCCCCGACAACCCTCTGTCCTGCAGTTTGAAATATGTGATAAAACTAAGTTTTATTAAATGTAAATAAACAATGAGAATTGCTACTGAAGGTAGCAGAAGAAAACTCATCAAAGAAATTAAAGAATACGTGTTGAATGTTGATATTTACTAGATGAAGCCAAATACATCCATAGATATTACACGTATACATGAGTGTTTTTCACCTGTACCTCTCAAAATATTGTTTCAGTTATATGTGCTCCAGATTCAACCACCAAAATGGATACACATATTTTTAATCATCAAACAAGAACATATGAATGAAGCCAAGGGATTTCATGTGGGGGGAAATTGGGACTGAGTAGGTGACTTATTTTTATGAATATGATAAGCATAGATTCATATACTATTGGTGTTAGCGTAGGAAGCATGGTTTTCCAGCCCCACTTTTTTTTTTGGTTGATGTATATGGTTCTTCAGCTTAAATAATATATTTTCTGTAATGTGGAAACCACATTATAAAACTGAATATTCTTTTCTTTTTCAAATTCAATGAACATTGAAGTTAATTTTCTAGCTTTGGCTATTTCTTCCATTGCATCGATGCTCATCACATGAACCACGTAGAGAGGAGTGTTGACAAATCTTGCCAAGCAAATTGCTCGAGCAGTTGCCTCTCCTTCTATCTGAATTAGCATCACAATCAAAGCTAAATTGTGCAGTACATCATAAAAACATAGCAGATATATTGAATGCAAAAGAGCAACTATATTTCCAAAATTAATTAATTGCAATAGCCAATAGTTAACTTTATAAAAGTCTAAACCATATACCAATATGCTCAGAGGTAAAATAGCCCATAAAAGGTGAAGAGGTATCCCGAAGAGTATGGAAGATTAATGCACAGTCAAAAAAAAAAAAGAAGATGACAAATGCAAATGAAAAAGGTTCATACACATGATTCATGCCTTAGAAACTAACACCCACAAGAAATCCAAATTGAAACTGCGGGAAAAAAAGGAAAGAACTAACCAAAATTGGTAAAACTAACCTGATCAATAAACAATAAGAAATACAAACTAAATTAACAGACATCTAAATATGCGTCTATAATACGGAGTTCTTCAAATAATTTCATGGATTAAATCTAATTATTGAATCCATGAGGGAAACTTTTTAGTCTTCACCTTGGACAGGCTCCCATGGAAAAAATAAATAAATAAAAAGGATCAGAGTTAAGGTTCAGGATTATAGTTAAATCTCAATAGTTCACTGACAGATTGTAAGAAAACACAATTGGGTATAGCGGGAGAAAGAACTATCCAAGAATTCATAAGCCAAGCACTTAGTTGAGAAGAGCAAGAAAAAAAAACCTTGAACAATTAATAGGTCAGTTTTAACAACATCCAAAAAGGATGTTTGTTAAGACAAAATAAAAAAAAAAAATCCATTAATAGGATTAAAAATCGAAGTTGTCAAACAAATCAAAACATCATGTTTAATTTCAGTGAGATGGCTAAGACCAAGATGAATTGTAGAGAGTTTTTACAACTTTTACACTAATGAGGCACACAGCAAGATTGGCAAGATATTATCGAGCATCATATCATTGTTTCCAGAAAAACTAATGGAAGATAACTTATATCTTTATTCACTTGTAAGTTTGACGGTTTTCTCTTCTGAAGATTTTCACTGAAAATTACTTTTATTAAAAAAGTAGAAGTCTTCTTTTGTGAATGAACACAACGATATTAGTCTAAATGACACTATAACAAACATACCTTTGGTAGTTCAGAAAGAGCTTTTGATATTATGATACTTGCTAAGGTTTATACATACGCAGACTGTTCAAACTACTTTGAGGAATGAAGTTGTGAATAAACGAGAACAAGACAAAATAAATCAATGAGCAGAAAAAGAAAAAAACAAAATCAACTTTTAAAACGGAGAATAATGATACAGATTACACCTAAATAAAAAATACTCTGGCAATCAAATAAAAATAAGAAAGATGGGCAGCATATATTGAGGATTACCACTGGTGGTCTTGAAAGAGCATGACCTTCTGGACCAGTAATACCAAGTTCAATCATTTTTTTATGACCTTCAAAAACAGCATCCCCATTTTCTGTGTGAGCCATGGCTAATGCACCAAGAGCCTTGCAGCGCTTAAGTCCTTCTAGTAAAAGCTCATCATTTATCATAAAGGATCCTTTATATGCGAGAAAGAACTTGAAAGAGTTGATACCTAAGAGTTCCAATTCATATTGGTAGAATTTAAAATTAATCAAGTGGCACGCTGCTTTTCACGTTCAATTGATTCAAATAAATACCTTATAATAATCCCATTCTGTTCAGAACCTTCACATTTACCAACAAAAAACTCGAAGAGAAGAGAAGAGATTAAGAAGAAAACTGGGTAAGTCTCTACAGTAGTTTCAAATTGTTTTGCATTTTTGGACATGCTAGAGTGATAATTTGAAGAAACGTAAAGCATGAAATTTATAGCCCTATGTATTATCTAAATTTATAAGCAAACCGTGATCAATTTTGTTGAGTATGCGTCGAGATATGTTGATATTACCGAACCTAGTTTAGAATTAACTCTGTTCTTGAATAGTTGTGAATGTTGTGATTGTAGCTTCATTTTGACCAGTTTAGAGAGACATTTTGTTAATATGGAAAACAAAAACATTGTAGGTATATATGTCTTTTAACTGCTTGTAAAAAATGGTGATTAATTATTGTGTGAATCTCAAGTTATTGTGAATATACTGAAGACTGTTCTGTTGAAACAATTATTCCGACCAGCTTGTTTGTTGAATTAATTTGATCATCTTGGATA
>CAODLS010629323.1:0-17668 GCA_948243855.1 Flueggea neowawraea
GCCAGTTCGGAGCTACAATATGCTCTGCAGGTGCAGAGATTATCTGCACAAGCTGCAGCAAATAGCCTCAATAAATTGGCATATTTCTGTCATGAAATCAAGAAACCTCTAGATGGTATCATGTTTATGCAGAATCTACTATGGTCTTCAGATTTGAGCAAAGAGCAGAAACAGCTTCTTAAGATAAGTGCATTATGTCAGGAACAGTTGAAAAAGATTGCAAATGACACCGACATTGAGAGCATCGAGGAATGGTATGATCAATTAAGTTATTGATGCATGCATGTAGTTGTTGGATGATTGATGATGTGTATACATATATTTTGAACTGCTATGACTTTTCACTTTTTTTGCCCCTTGTTTCCAACTTACAATGCCTCTGACATAATTTGCAGCTATATGGAATTGAGTTCCGGTCCATTTGTCCTTGGGGAAACTCTTGATGCAGTCATAAAGCAAGCTACAACTGTAAGCAGGGAACATCATGTGGAGATTATCTGCAATTTTCCTGCTGAAGTGTCATCTATGCAATTAAATGGAGATAATCTGAGGCTGCAACAAGTTCTCTCAGATTTTTTGACAAATGCAATCCTTTTTACCCCTGCATTTGAGGGATCATCAATAACCTTCAGGGTAATTCCACGAACAGAACATATAGGGACTAAAATTCAGATGGTTCACCTTGAATTCCGGTAAGTCTAATTAGACTTTTCAGAAAAAAAAAATCTTTTTCTTTGCACTTATCACAGAATGGAGATATTTTGAATCTGACTTTTGGGTTTAATGCGGCAGAATCACCCAGCCAGCTCCAGGGATTCCAGAAAATTTAATCAAAGAGATGTTTCATCACAGCCAGGGGGTTTCAAGGGAAGGTCTAGGCCTGTACATCAGCCAGAAGCTTGTGAAGCTTATGAATGGCACTGTTCAGTATCTTAGAGAAGCAGAAAGATCATCATTTATCATTTTCGTAGAATTCCCTCTGGCTCATGCGAACAACAGGAACAAAGCTAGACGACTCAACCGAGTAGAGAGCGGAGAAACGGTTTAGCTGCTGGCTCAGCTAGTCAGCAGCATTCCATACGAGGATTTACTTGCATACTGCTTCAGGGAAAAAAAGTGCCTTCAGTCACTTAAAGCTAGCTCAAGTGGTTGGAAGTATCTCGGACATCTGGCATTAGACTCGTCTTGTATCTGCATGCATACAGTGGATGTTAACTTTGCATCTTTGCTATGATGCAGTGTTTTGAAGCTGTGAAAATTTTGTGGCAGGATTTTCCAATGCTTTTGGAGATGAAGAAACATTAAGAGAGTTGTTTCATGATCTCCAAAGGGCTGTCAGCTCTCTTGTGAAATCACATTCTTTTGTTGAGATATTTCACATTTTCCTTTTCAACGAGAAAGCTTCTGATTTCGTGAGGTTTTTAGCCTCTTACTTATGTTGTACAGTGATTCTTTGATCAAACCATGAAAAATTAATAAGACGAATCATCTGTGTTGTTCGTGGACAAGAAATCCGAACTAGGTTCAACAAAGATTCAGTTTCATGTCACTCTTATCTCCATGATTGCTGGCAGTGACCAGAATGTGTTTCGAAGAAGCTGTTGAAAGCTCATTCCTTTTTGTGTTAATTCTGTCACTTAGGCGCTTTTAATTTTGTGGGTTATCATCTGTTTTGTAGCTTGGAGCTGATTGTTCTGAGGTGCTTTTTGGAATCCCCGCATTGTAAAAAGTTGTGATTTTTAAGCCCTTTGTTGGTTCAGTTTTGTTTACTGGGTGAGTGCCCATTTTTGTTTTTGCCCTTATTTTTGTTGTAATTGCCTTTTTTTTCTTGCATGTATGAAAGTTCAGTTTTTTTAATTCACATTGACCGTTATGAATGGCTTCTGTGTGGAGAATCAGTCTCTGCTTTGGTTTTATGTGCGTATTATGCTCTTGATAATGGGTGTTCCTTTATTTATTGTTTTTTTTTTTTCAAAATGTTGTTTGTGGTTTGACTAGCTTAGTTTGATTTGCTCAAGTTTTGATTTTATTCTACTTTTTGTTGTCATTCAAGGCAATATAAGTTTAGATTTTTTGGACATTTTGAAGCTAAATTTGTTTCATTCCAAGTTTTTATGTCCTTTTTTAAGTTTATTTTGGAGCTGAAGTTACGCTTTTCTCAGTGAGTTAACTTTTTGTTCTTGTAGGATTCAATTATCTAGCTGCCTTCTTTGTCTGCTCTGTTTGATTTTTTTTTTCCCTTTTTAAATATAGTTCATGTTCTGCTTTGACCTTTAATCTCAGCTGCCAACAAGAGCATAAAGCTTCTGGGAATGGCATTGAAGCCGTCAAATAACATATGGATTCGACGCCAACAATGCCCTTGTGGAGATTGGAAATGCTATATCAAGTATGAAGGAGATGATCAGGCATCAGTCCAATCTCATTTAGTAAAGAGTGAGACAACATCAACATCCTCATCGGAAGAAGTTGTGTTCACGCCCTATGTAGGTCAGATCTTCAAAAGTGATGATGATGCTTTTGAATACTATAGCAGTTTTGCTCGAAAGAATGGATTTTCTATTAGGAAAGCTCGGTCAACTGAAAGCCATAATTTGGGGGTCTATAGACGCGATTTTGTTTGTTATCGTTCTGGATTTAATCAGCCAAGGAAAAAGGCCAACGTGGAGCATCCCCGTGACCGGAAATCTGTACGTTGTGGATGCGATGCAAAACTATATTTGACGAAGGAAATCGTTGATGGTGTCACTCAATGGTATGTCTCACAATTTAGCAATGTTCATAATCATGAGTTACTGGAAGATGACCAAGTTCGTCTTCTACCTGCATATCGTAAAATACAGGAGGCTGATCAACAACGCATTCTTTTGCTCTCCAAAGCAGGATTTCCTGTTAACCGGATAGTGAAGGTGTTGGAGTTGGAAAAAGGAGTTCAACCTGGACAATTGCCTTTCATAGAGAAGGATGTAAGGAACTTTGTTCGGACTTGTAAGAAGACTGTTCAAGAAAATGATGCCTTGCTTAATAAGAAGAGAGAAAATGATACATTGGAACTCCTCGAGGCCTGCAAGGCTATGGCAGAGAGAGATAGCGATTTTGCTTATGAATATACTACTGATGAAAATGAGAAGGTTGAAAATGTTGCATGGTCTTATGGGGACTCCGTACGTGCAAATGCAATGTTTGGTGATATTGTCACTTTTGAAACCACATATCGTTCTATTACATATGGCATACTCTTAGGAATGTGTTTTGGGATGGATAATCATGGAAAACCAATTTTATTTGGTTGTGTTCTGCTGCAAGATGAAAGCTCTCATTCTTTTGCATGGGCTATACAGGTTTGTGGACACAAATTCTAGTGATTAATCTCTCCCTATCCTCATGTCCTTATCATGATTTTATTCTTTTTGAACAGTGCTTTATCCGCTTTATGAGAGGAAGACGTCCACAGACGATTATGACAGATATAGATTCGGGTCTCAGGGACGCTCTAGCAAGGGAGCTGCCAAATACTAAACATGTTATATGCATATGGCACATTCTATCTAAATTATCTAGCTGGTTTTCTTTGCCTCTTGGATCACAGTATGAGGATATGAGAGCTGAGTTTGATATCTTGTGTCAACTGGAAAGTGTAGAAGATTTTGAACACCATTGGAATCTCTTACTTGATAGATTTGGACTTGTTTCAGATAAGCACACGGATATATTGTTTTCACACAGAGCATCTTGGTCAATTCCCTACATCAGAAGTTACTTTCTGGCACGTACAATGACAGCTGAATTTTCTCAATTGTTGGACAAATTCTTGAAGAGGATATTGAGTGGACAAACTTGTTTGCAAGTGTTCTTTGAACAGGCATGTAAATAAATGGCTCTGCACACCTAATAGTTCTAATCAATTGCAAATTCTAACTCATTTTCTACTTATTGCAGCTCAATATTGCGGCCAACTTTGTGGATCAAATCAAAGACGGGATGCAGTATATGCATATCAAGACCTGCATGCCTATTGAAGAACATGTACGAAGTGTTCTTACACCTTATGCCTTCAACGTACAGCAGCATGAAATTGTGTTATCATTGCAATATGCAACACAAGAAATGGCGGACGGGTCATATCTTGTGAGACACTACAAGAAAATGGAGGGTGAGTGTCTGGTGATTTGGATACTTGAAGATGAACAAATTCATTGTTCGTGCAAGGAATTTGAGCACTCTGGACTACTATGTAGGCATGCTCTTAAGGTACTTACAGTCAAGAACTACTTCGAACTCCCAGAAAAATATCTTCTACATCGTTGGCGGCATGAGAGCTCATTGGTTCCAATGGATGATCAAAATGGCCAACAAAACAGCGATGAGTGTGCCCAAGCCTTTCATTCCCTCGCTGAATCTCTATTGACAAAATCGTTGGAATCAAAGAACCGGTTTAATTACGTACATAGAGAACTTACAGGACTTGTTGATCGTGTAAGAAATATGCCAGTGATCGATGAATTTTCCATGAATATGGCTTCTGGTGATGTCAATGAATGTTAGCTTCTGGCTGATAAGAATGGTGATTGGAGTATCAGCCATAAGACTCCAGGAACATACTGAAGAACAGATTCTCAGGTGAAGAAAGACAAAGAAACACAATGGGTGACTTCAATAAATTTGCTCTCAATATTGAACAAAAAAAATGGCGGTGGTGAAAACAAATTTTTGGTGGTTCTTCACAGGCCATGGTAACAGGTTGTTTATTAATTCTCCTGGTTTTTCTTTTTATCTTCTGTTTTTCCTTCTTTTTACCTTCAATAATTGCTGAATGTTAGGAGAAAAAAAAACATAAAGATATTTCTTAGATGCCATTTTTTTCTATATATACCCTTTGTAAGAAAAGGAAGGTGACAAAGGATTAGACCTGGAAATATCGTTTCTTATCTTTTGTCCTAAAAGTTCAGTTTAGCTGCGATTACTGAAGGGGATGATCAAGATCTGATTTAAAGCTTAATTCTTTGCTTTGCTTACATGAACGATTCAATCGTCAAGGCCTCAAACGAATACAGTTTTCGTTGAACAACTGCATGAGAGTTCATGTGGCAGAAGTAAAAATCAAGTGATTTGAGAAAGAACTTAATGTCTACTCACTTTTTGTGTTCTCTTCTCTGTTTCACTTGAATGGATCGTCTTTTTCCTATAGCTATAGTTTCATTTCAAACCATTATCAATTTCCACAAGCACCTTTGGATTGAGCAACTAGATGAAGTCGCTTTGGGTCCTGTTGGTTCCTTTCTTGATTTTTTTTAATAGTTTTTGCCTATGAAATTTAAACCTAAAACATGTCTTACAAGTCATTTGTTTACTGGTTGAGATAACCTTCATGGTTCTTAAACCTCTTTTGGATTAACTCTAAATCTCTGGATTAACTTTAAACCTTTTAAAGGAAACAAAGATTAATTGGGTGAACATAGATTGTAAAATGAGTGGATAGGAGATGGACTGTAAAACGAATGTGACCTCTCGAAGCGAAAAAGAAACTAGTCTAGCGGACATGGACGGAAGAACTGGATGTGGGAGTGGAAAGGAACAAAAATTAATCGGGTATACACGAATGTGAAATTGGGTATGGGATCTTATACTTAGAATATGACAACTATACAATCAAAGGTAAAAAAACAATGTAAGCAAAAGGGTATTTGTTTTAGTGGATTGGGTAGTAAATAGAGTATGTTAATAGATAACGTAAAGTAGCATCATCGATCCATCAACTCAGCTAGACTGACCCTATCGGTGAGTTGCCGGAATTTTATTACTATTATAGAAATAAGCAAGCAAAAGGAATGTCGTTCCTGCCGAAGTACAAATGTTGAACAAAGCTACTAGGTGAATCAACTAACTTGAAACTAAGATTAGTTTGCTATATTATTTTATATTGCTATATTAAATTAAATATATCAAACCTTTGCTTAACTGGCTAATTGAATATCTGAGCAAAAAAAAAAAAGAACTAGTAACTGAATATATCAAACTTTCAGTAGCGAAAATGTTCACATTAAGCAAAAAAGAAAAGAAAAGAATGTTGCTTCCTCTTCATCTTAAAGTTCTGAACTACTGGTTTGCAGCTTTCAAGTTTCTTCTATGAAATGAAAGTGCCAAAAGCAGACCACTTTTGCGGGACAAGGTAGTTGAACGTGTGAATTAATTCATCTGTATCTGATTAAGCAAAGCAGACCGAATCAAAGTGTGTGGAGACATTAGTGTGGGGAGTGGGGCAGGTCATGAACTGTCAAATTAGTTGTCTGCCAGTTACTTTTTCCTATTTGCGTATGCTTGGGGTTCTGGGAAACCTGACCAACTGGGAAGGAATATCTATTTTCACTGTCGTTTTGTTTGATGATCACATCTTTTTTTTTTTTCTTTTTTCTTCACTTTAATGATCTTCTGTTTGCAAGTGCCTATGCAAATAATCAGCCTTGCAGTTTCTTGATTCATTTCAAGATTTGTTTTTTTTTTTTAAAAAGTGTAAATTTAGCATATCATGGATGGTATGATATAAATGACTTGTCACAACAAATCATTCGAAAAGCCTATATAATTTAATAGATAATATACGTGATTCTTCACACACAAACATATAAAAATTTTATATTTGACTATAGTTTAGATTGGAGTCAAGTAGAATTTTTGTTAGTGGAAAAACTCTACACCGAATTCTTTATTTTTAAAATTTATATTGACACTTCTAATTAAAAGAGGAGTTAATATCACTCCACTACAACTCTTGATAATTTGATGTGTATATTATGCATCGTATATATAGTGAAAATTTTGCTCTTTATGGGAAGAAAAAAGAATTAGAAAACCCGTATGGGAATATTAAGCACATGAAAAGTGATTGGTTAATGATTAACGAGTGCTATAGCGGTGGGGTTTGAGTGTCAATTTCAGAAGGAACAAAGTTGGGGTATTTGATTATGCAGTCAAATAATAATATTATCTGAAAGTGAATGAGATATGAGGATCTGTTATTGTTTTTTGTTAGAGTTTGTCCAATTGTGCCTGCCTTATTGTATGTAGATTTTATTTCCACATTGGCAGAGATTTGCAAAATTAATCCAGTTCACTTTGTCTTTTGAAAATATAATCTCAAGATTTTAGGATCATTAAGTTACAGACATGACAGTAACATAAGATCTTAAGATTGGTTACGGCAGATCATTGGGTAGATTAATTAATATGATCTTAGGATATACTCATTGATCATATCGGTTACCTGTAACAGTTATTAAATGTGAAAAATCGTACAAAAATAGAATTTTGTTACCTTATAAATGGGAATATCGAAATATTGAGTGTTTATTTTTGGTAGATTAAATAGAAGTACTTTGCATATTCATAAATTGTATAGTAAAAAAATTAAAAAAAATAAAATTGGAATGTATTGTTAGAATTAAAATACGCATGACCAATAATATTCTAGCAGAACGTACTTAAAAAAATATCAAGTCTTGCACATCTAATTCTATGAGATAAGATGCAAATATAACATCAACTCTGAAAAATAAATATAAGAATTTTCTCCCGTTATCTTAATTTTGAATTTTGTACAATTTGAAATGCGAATATTTTGATAAATGTTTATTTTAGTATTATTTCGAAGTTTTTAACAAATATATGAAAAGGAATATATATATATTTATTTTTTTCCGTTATTCCAAAAAATTAACAAACTATTTTATAAGAATTCCTACAAAACTAATATATTACCGATCGAATTGTTGTGCTAAATCAAGTTTCTAAATGAATCATTACGAAGTAATTAATAGTTCAAAAAAAAATCATAGCATCTTTCTTTTCTCTCTACCTTCTATTTTGTTTTGCCTGTCTCTTTTTTTTTTTAATAAAAAGGGGTGATTTTTAACCTTTTTTTTACTCAAATCACCCCTTAACACATTTTTTTATAAATTTTTCTTCTAAAATAAGTGGGTCTTCCACAAAAATCTAGATTATTTTTATTTTTGTGATTTCGTCACCTTGATACGACGTTTAATTTTTACCGTCTTTATTGCAGAGTTTTGTCTTTTGTTGGCAATTCAAGATTTCTGACAGTCAATGTATTCAATTTGGCTGAGTTACAAATGAAATTATGATCGTTAGTATATTACAAATCTGGAGTCATATGTATTTCAGTCACTATAGTATTTTTAAATGTATAGACTTTAAGCTGATTTATTATGTTATTAACTTGAATGCCGTGAATTTTTTCACTGTTTTATCTGCTATGGTTTTTAACGGATTTGAATCTATATTTTTATTATTTTTTTATTGATGTATTGCTAGTTTGAATGAATGAAATTATATTTTATTATCAAAAAAATAAAATGAGTCATTACGAGCACATTAAATGGTAATTATACATAAAAATCCAAAACCGTCGAATTATATGATAGGTGAGACCCTTAATTATATTTGTGAAAATTAATGTTGTGATCATTCTGATCTATGATTACCTTCACGTTAACAAAAGAAAAACCTCTGACTAACAAGTGTATTTGACTCAATTAAACTTGTCATTGATAGTAAAATCGATTCTATTAAGTTGTAATCTAATAATATCAAAAAATGATATTCTGAAAATGAAATTGAAAGAGGAAAGTTGGATTTTCAAATAGAAAATAACATATTGACCCATATCTACTGTTGTATGCACAATAATCTCACAAAGCTGATCTGTTCGGAATCTGAGTGAACATGGGGACAAGAAAAATTGGTTCCTGTATATTGTCCTATATCAGCGAAGACCTCAAGTCAATTTAGAAATTTCTCACCGTTTCTTCTTCTACGGTCAATGAAGAAACTAAAGGATGGTGAAGCCAACGAAGGGACAACCACACACATGGACGAGGCTAATGTAAACATTTACTAATCACAAAAAGTTAAGTGTTTTGATTTATTTACTCACTTCCATGGCATATTTGGTCTTCTTTCTACCACCCAACGTTTAAATCAATTGACAGGAATTATTTTAGTTTAATCAGAAGCTTTGAGTTTATAACCTAATAATACAACAACGTTGGTTGTAGGAATCTCATCATTCGATGTGTCTATCAAACTTCCGAATTTGAATTAGTCTAAATTCATTAAGTTTTCTCAGCTAGACATAGGATAACCTAATATATCTAGTACAATATGAAAAATATATATATATATATTTAGTCTTCTTTCTCTTCCTTTTATATTGCGGCATTCTCTTGCTTTTTTATGATGAAATTTAGAACAAGACACGTATCTCCATTTCAACATCAAAAAAAATATTTCAGAGTCGATGCAAACATACGACAGATAAAATTTACTTTGAAATTTATAGATCAATGTTATAAAAAAAACACTACGATAAATATTACCGCATTCCAACAATTTGAGCTAATCTTATTAAATTATAAACCACGCACACCTGTTAGTAGATTGTTTTTTTTTTGTTCATTGATGATTAATTAAACTTAAGTGACTCAATTAGTTAACATAGTTGAGTACATGGTCTTATCTACCCCATCAATTTGGAACATTTGATGCAGATAAAAGAGAATCTTAAAAAATAAAATGCAAAGGATAATGTCACTTTTGGCCAATCATGGTCTAATTGCCCTCAAATTCAGCCAAAAGAAAAGTTTTATTTTTTCTTTTTTTACATAAACAGAAACTATGCTATAAATTCTGCAAAAGATCCAGTTAGAAAACAAAAATTTCTGCAAATAAAAACAAAAAACATGAAATTCATAAAATTCTTATAACTATTGAACAAAAATAAGTTGTTGAGACTCGATTCTAATTTCTTTTTTCATCTTTCTGATAAAATCCTCGCATTTCTTATTCAACTCTTCTCTAGTTAACAATTCATTTGCTTCATCCTCCTCCTCTTCTTCTTCTTCTTCTTCTTCTTCTTCTTCTTCAACAACAACAACAACAAAATTCCCATTGTCTTGTTCATGGCTCTCTGCAGCTTCTTCTGTGTACAGCACAGAGTCTTCTCCGTCTTCTACCACTACTTGGGACTTCTCTTCCATTTCTTGTTCTTCTTGAACTGGTTTCTTGGTTTCTGCAACTTTCTCTGTTTTAACCTGTGCCATTTCTGGTGCTTTCTGGTGGTGAATTGCGACATAGGTTTCCTTTTTTACTGTGTTTGGACTAGATTCTTGATTAGCATTTGTGATCAAACCCGAGTTCTTGACGATAAGGACTAGAATCCCGTTGCAGAGAAGAAACACGTAATTCTTGTTAATACGAGTAAAGAACTCAACAATTCTGAATATGACAGGAAGAAGTGAAGAACGAGTTAACAAGACTGAGAAGAACAACAAAGATGTCAAGAACGTAGAGGCTAGTTTGAGAGAAAGAGGGATTCTGTTAATTTGGATCAAGCTTTTGTAGTTTTGATGTTTGATTGATTCCATGATTGTATCAGAGAAGAAAGAAGAATGTTAGCTGTGAAAGGGGAGTTCAAAGTGAGTTTTGAGGAGTGTAATGTGAGAGGAGTTTGTTGTGACGTTGCTTTACTAGAAAGCTTTTTCGATGGGAGAATTTGGCGTAGAGATGTATTATTTATACGTGAACTTTACATAATGTGAACATGTGGTTTAGGCACTGTTCAAATAAAAACAACACGTCTCTTCAAAAAAAATAAAAATAAATAAAAAAACACGGGAAAGGGAAATTAGTCAACTCTTAAATCTGAGTTTTGATATATTCGGTAAGTTCGTCATTATTATTGGGTGATTATATTATTTAGTCATTAACATTGTTTAGGAGTTAAAGTCAATGGTCAATTATATGTAACTTTTTATCTCAAATTATTGAAGTATCTTTTCAAGACAAAATCGTGAAGCATCATGAGTTCAGAACGAATAATACCTTAATGGACATAGTCCACAACACCTCTCGTATCGTTTATTTTTTTAAACCACCGCATATTTTTCTAATTTCTTTTTCACTCTATTTTTCATTATGATGCTTTATTTTTTGTCTATTTTTTTTCTATCGTCCATCCTCTTCTCTATTTTTCTATTATTATACTCTAACTAAATTAAAACTCGAAAATTCTCACCTTTCTCTCTTCTTTGTTTCTTTTATTTTTAATTTTTTGGTATGCATTTTTATTTTGTTTGATTTGTTGATGGTGTGTTTTAAATGTGTAGTTGCTATAAGATATGTGAAGATTATGTGTTGATACTTGATAGTAATGAAGTGGTTTCTAAGAAGTGTTTGTGGGGCTTGCTTGCATAATATGTCAAACTTCAGGGACTCAATAATTAATTTTCCTTTAACAAATAACAAAACTGCCCTTTATGTTTGGTAAATAAAAGCAGAGACCAAATCACTCAGTCAACAACCTTTTTGTTCGTACTTTCATAAGAAAAAGGAAAAAGGAAAAAGAAAACACTATAGCTTTGGAAGAATCAGTCGTGTGAAAGTCATATACGATCCCGAGTTTTTTGAGTTTTTCAGGCTTACAGTACTCAGAGTTGATCTCAAATAGTGATTTCTTGGAATTTAAGGTAAGTTTCAGAGTAACTTACTGATGTTTTGGTCCAAAAAATGGAGCTGCAGCCTCCAAGATTAGAGTTTAATTGGACCTGTAAACGAAGATTTGCACAACTCTGTTTCTTGGATAATGACTTTAAGGACAAAAATTATTATAAAACTTAATGATTTATTCTTTAGGAAATTAATGGTAAATAAAGCAGAAACTATGGCTATATTTAATTGAAAAAATAATTTTATAATTTTATATTTTTATTTTTTAAAATTTAAAAGTATTTAAAAAATATGTTTATTAATAAAAAAATTTAAACAAATTTTTCATTTTTTATTTCTATTTTTTAAAAAATAGTAGAAAACTTCTATAACCGTACTCCTATGATTTGTTCCTATAATAATTTAGGTAAACTTGGTTTCGATCCAAAAAGAGAAAAGAAAGGTAAAAATTGGAAGCAATCAGTTTTTTTTCATTCGATTGCTATATCTAAATATATGCTAATTTGCATCCAAGTTAGCTAAAATCCGTAAAATTCTTCTTATGTCAGAGTTTGAAAATTTCTCCACACTCAAAATTCCAATGCAAAAATTTAGTGAACAAAATAAATTCGTACAATTTTATCTCAAAATAAATTGGGATACGAGTTATTGTGAAATGAGTTGATGATATCGAGAGTAATTTCAGTATTTGAGAGATGTTTGTAAAATAAAATTAAACTTTTATTTAAAATTTGAAATTAAGAATATATATTTGAAGAAAAAAAGAATATATTTGTGAACTCAACAAAAAAAAAATAAAAGTTATCTAAAAATTGAAGAACTTTTTAGGCAAATGGAATTAAACAAAATTTTGACATATTATATACGGTTGTACAAACTTTTGAAAGTTATTATTATACTAAGTTCAGCAAAAAAAAATGCCAAGTTATAGTCTTAATTAAATTTTGTATTAAGTCAACTAAATAAACTAAATCATTAACTGAGAAAGTGAATAATTAATCATAATCGGCGATCAATAATGGATAGTAGTCGTAGACGTAGGGAAAGGGAAATGAAAAGTACGTAAGAAAACTTTCTTTTCCTTGCATCGAAGATAATGTCTTTTCTTGCTAAAGTAAATTCTAGACCCTTTTTAATTCAGAAAAATTGGAAAATAATTTGGAATATCCTTCATGATGAATTGACTATAACAACATACCCAAGTCAACAATATTAATCATTCCTGCACACATATTTGACAAAAAGCCCCACTAATAATACTATATAGGACAAATCTCCGTTAGTTATGGCTTAAGGTGACCAGGTCAACTCGTAATATTCATCAAAAATTTACTTCGTTCTTTCATTTTTTTTCATGAAATATACGTCGGAATCAGCATGCATCATGACATCTCAACTAGGTTGTCAATTCAATAGTATCTGCATCACCTTCTTGAGCTCCAAAATATTGTTAATCGAAGAGAAAAATGAGTACATATAGATCGAAAATAAGAGACTACCTAAAACGGTAGTTCTCTCTGGAGGAGAAATTCTCATATACAAGATGGCTACAAGAACTAGAAAAAGTAGACCACTAATGAAATCCTGGGTTGTGCGCATCAAAATTGGCTAGGATGTCCGCCACCCGATTTCCCTCCTTGAATAGATGAAAGACCACCACATTCATATGATCAAGATGATTAAGACAATCGGCCCATTGAAGACGACAACACCAAGGGACCTCCAATGATCGTGGTTTGAAAAACTGGACTACATAAGTTGAGTCGCTCTCCAACCAAAGATTGTGTCATCCTAACTCCGACGCTTTAGTAATGGTGAAGATTTCGTCCTTTAGTTCAGAAATGAATGTCGGCGTATCTCTAGTAGAGAATGCAAACGCCCTTTTGAGAATCCTCAGGTGTTCCAAAAAATGCCCCTGCACCCGCGGAAACAGATGTGTCTGCTGCTGAACCATCGGTATTAACCTTAAGCCAATTGATAAGAGGTCGTTGCCAAACCACTGGCACAATATTTGGCGCCTTCCGTAGAATGCCAACAATGCCAAGGTTACGAAAAAATTGTAATTCCTCTATAGCCCCTTTCATATTCCCAATTCAGAAAACATCTGCTTCCCGAATGCACTTCCAAAGCATCCTCAACATATTATAGATACTTATATGTTGGCTCTGAAAGATGTGATCATTTTGTGTCTTCCAGATAATCCATAAAGTACTGACAATAGCCACATTCTATAAAACTTTAATTTGTGAGTTGACCTTAGCATTCATAGCAGTCAAAATAAGAGCTCGCAACTTGCCATCACACTTAACTCGCAAAGCAAAAATAGAAAAGCTAGCATTCCAAATTTGCATGGCAACATGACAAGAAACAAATAGATGTTGCAAATTTTCACCTTCCAATCGGCAAAGAGAAAACCAGGAGGAGAACTGAAAGCCCTTATGCTGCAATGTTTCCTCAGTAGGTAAATACCATAAGAAGGCACCCCATCCCACAATTGAACGAGATAGAGGAAAAGAGCTTTTCCGCATAAAAATATTCCATAAAGCAACCTCATTGCAGCTACGCAGAAACCGATAGTATGCCTTAATAGAGAACTTTCTGGTGGTAGTGTATTGGCAGAGACATATGCCTGACAGTTTCTTCAAGAACCAGACTCCCTCCATCGCTTCCCTCACATCAACCCACAAGGAAACCAACAGCTCTTAGCGGTCGTTAGCAATGTACCTTTGCACACTCCTTGTTAAGTGGTGTTGCTGCAAAAGAGGAATTTATAAGCGATGTGCTACAGTCAGCTGAAACCAAGTTCCTATCCAAAAGTTCATGTCTGACTCTACTGTGACTAGCCAAGTTGATTGCCCCCTTAAAGAGCTCAATATAGCCCCATTTAGACAGCTAAGATCTTTTAAGCCAATACCCCTTTCCTTAAGAGATGTACAACACAAAGACCTTTAAATCATGATAAGCTTTTCAGAGATGGTGTAGCATGTCCAGATAAAATTTTGCATCTACCTAGTCAACTTGGCAATCATCTGTCTCAACCTTTTGTAGACTACAAAGGAATGAAGCAAAGAACTCTAAATAAATAAAGTAACTAAGCTTATTTGTCCTACCATAGAAAGCGAGGAACCTTTCTAAGCACTAAAATTACTGGTAATACAATCCGCCAAAGGCTGCAAAAATTTTTGCCTAAGTACACCATGAAACAGTGGGGGCCCCCATATAAGTGAAAGGCATTGCACTACATTTGAGACATCTCCCAGCCGTCAAGTGTTGGAAACTCTACGTGATAACATATCATATATGGACAGCGGAAACAAGTATTAAATACGTAGAACATAGTCAAGGAACGTTTGCACATAAACAAGAATCAACAAAATCGTAAACATGCTTATTGAAAGAAATGTGTACAAAAGGTTACCTTTTATCGCTTTGTACAATCGCCTCCTCGTTTTCACCAAAAGTAACAAGTTAAAACTCCATCCTCAAAGATTCAGATCAAAATACCCTTCCATCAAAAACCATTAAAAACTCCATTTTCAACCTACATTCATGTTCTATAACTCAACCCCATCAAAACCCAACAAAAAATGATCCAAAATCCATCAAAAATCACTTCAAAAATCCCTATTTACCTCCAACCAAATCCATACAATTTTCAAAAAAATAACACAATAAAATAGGAGAGAGAAAAAGGCATTTACCTTGAATGGCTAGTGTAATATCCCATTGGTTTCTGATCGAATTCCCTGAAGTGTTCCATTCAGTTTTGATTTGATCTTGGTCGTTGGAGTGTTCAGTGAAAGATTGATGAGTTTTATTGGGATTACTTGAATTAGATTTTGTGTAACTTGAATAAGATGACCCATGGATAACTCGAGTTATCACTCTCATTTGTCACTCAAATCACTCACATTACGTCCATGAGTCATTTCTGTTGGTTCTCCTTCATTTCATATCATCCCTTGAGGTAAGATTGAGCTTCTAAACTCTTCTTTACTTCATTTTGATCATTATTACATGAATGTTCATATTAGGATTTTGAGTAATGGTTCATAGGTTTGGTTCTGTGTTGTTCTTGTTGTTTCGGTCATTTGGGTTTATTTATTCGGGGTGCTGGGAGCCTAGAAAATCCTAGTGTTAGCTCAGAATCCTTAGAATCAAGAATGTTCTTGAAATGGGTTTGAAACCATTTGTTTTTGGTCGATCTAGGTTATTACTGAGTTTTCTGTTGATTCTGAGCATGGATTCGTGTTCAAAAAGTTGTTTAGAGCCAATATGGGTGTTTGGTGTCGATTTCCATCCGTTAAAATCAGAGTTGTTCAATTTTTGGAAAATCTGGATAGTGGATAACTTGAGTAAACCTCTGGCCAACTCGAGTAAGCCATGTAGTGTATAAATCGAATTAGCTTCTTGTCTAACTCTAGTAGACCAGGGTCTAGATAACTCAAGTAAGCACTATAGCTAACTCGAGTTAGCCATGGTTCTGTGGGACCAAAGTATGTCATTTTTGACACTTTGCATATTGTCGATTTCTGAGAGTTCGGGAACTCGTTTGAGGATTTTGACTATTTGGAAAAGTTAGTTAGCTATCCTAGTATAGTCGGATGATTATTTTGTAATTTGTCAGGTCTCGGGGACTAAAGCATAATTTTGCACTGGTCGAGGACCAAACTATAATTTTACATAGATTATGTATTTTGGATTCAGAATGATAGATTGTCATTCGATATGGATTATTTGGGGTCTTTCGAGAGTCCGCATCTGCACTTCATGCATATGCTATTGCCACAGTACCACATTTGAGTTTGCTTCTGATATATCCGTGGATATATATGGCTTTGTTCAGCTTCCTGTTCGTACCCGATAGACTAACCACCGACGAGTGGGGCTTAACTGGTGTTTGCACTTGGACTTCTAGGTGAGTGAATAGATGCTTCAGACACACAGGTTGTGTTTCGAACTGTATATGTTTTCTGTGTTCTCCTCTGATTTTGATGCTTCTACGCGTACTCTGTTTTGATACTATATATTAGTATGCTTTTGTTTTCTGATATTGGACACCTACTGTTACGGGGTTAAACGTGACCTTTGGTATACCAACGCTTTGAAAAAATTCAGCTATCAGGGTTGCTAATAGCCATGTGTCCTGATCCGATACATGATTTGATATGGATTGTGGCAAAGCCTACATACTTTGTTATTAGTGCCATGCACACGCCTTTGCTTCGGTCCCATATATTTGTATATGTATTTTGACTCTAAAAACAAAAATCGTTTTATACGCCTCTGTGTTTATGATTGCTTTGTATGCGAACCTTTTGCGTAAGGATTTTCTGAAAAGCTATTACATATGTATAACGTGTATATATATGTATGTTAAACTATATTTGCATGTGTAGTTTTGAAATTTTTTTAAAACAATCTTTGTGATGCACGTATAAGGCGATCTGGAATGTTATTCCTCATTGGGCCCTAACCCCCTTTATTTTTCTGTTTACATGATTTCTATTGAGCATGTTCACAGATTTTTGGCTTTGACAACTGTCAGCATCCAGACACCAGTGAGACATCTTTTGGTTAGTGATTGTAATACCCCGAATAATTTTTATAAGTATTTTTGGATAATTATTATAAATAAATTTGGGTAAATATTTGAATTTTTATTTTTGGTGATTTGAAAGTGATTTATTAATTGAAAAATTGTTGGAAATTGAAAAATAAAATCTGGAAAAAAAAAAGAAAAAAAAGGGGTGATTTTCGGTTGGGTTATTTACTGGTTTGGTTTACCGATTTGGTCCACTGGTTTAACCGGTTAGGTTGATTCATACTAAATTGGCTTGGTTTATTTTTGTGAAATGATTTGGGTTTTGAAGATGGATGCAAAATTCATTAATGGGTTGATTGGGTTCTTTCTATGGATTGATTTGGTTAAGTTTGATTTTGAATTGGTTCGATTTTGACTGTCAGGTTGGTTAGCTGGTTCGGTTCGACTGGTTCAGTTTAGACTGATCAGCTGGTTCGGTTTGACTCCCTTCTCTTCTTTTAAAACCCAGCGATCTGACCAACCAAACCAACCTATCTTCATCTTCTTTCTTCGACTTTACTGTTCAAAAAAACCCAGAAAAACGTCTCTCTCTTCAAAACTCTC
>CAODLS010629335.1:0-10768 GCA_948243855.1 Flueggea neowawraea
CAAGTCACCACACTTGAATCATGAACCCACAACTATTCAAGGATACTTTGTTAATTTATTTGCACAACAAAATAAAATAGGAAATTATTTCTTTATATTATAAACGAACTGAAATACAATGTCTTGGGATTTGGGCATACACTAACATCATAAAAATGTCATTTGGAAGAATGTGAAATGGTTTCAATTTTCGGATGATTCTTAATGAATGGATGTTAGATGATGCTAGATCATGTTAGATAGGACTTAGATAAACACGATTCAAGCTTTGAATCGAATGATTTGATGAGTTTTTGGTGGACCTAGGGTTAGGTTCTGGTTTGATAATTTTTAGGACAATTTACAGTTTATTTGTGAAATCTAGGATTGGATTCATGTTCAGGGAATCAATTAGTGTCATGATATATGATTGGTTTCGATATTTGTCAGTCGAATCAAAAGTTAGTTATTTTTTAGAATAAACTTATGGCCTGACTAGTTTTGTAAATTTCTGGGAAGTTTGTATAGACTTGTAATTTCTGAAAATTGGGAGTATAGATTTGTAATTTTGTAAAGTCAAGTTCTAGATTTGTAATTTTGAAGAACTTGGAGACATGTTTAAAATTTTAAGGAATTAGGATAAATTTGCGAATACTGAGAGTTCGAGATATAATTTGGGGATTGTGACTTATAAATGTCTAGTTGATAATCCTAGCAGTCTTTTAGGACTGTTTTGCATTTGTTGAGTCTCGAGGACTAAAATATAATTTTACGGAGATCGGGGACCAAACTGTAATTTTATGGTAATTCTGTATTTTGGGTCGAAGGTGATGGATTCACTCTCGAGATATATTTTTAGTAACTTAGAGGGTCTACATCTGCATTTGCATACCATCCATTAGTATCACCACAATACCACATTTTGATATCTGCTCTGTCTATGTTTGTTACAACTCTGTGTGCCTGCAAGCACGAGCAGCCACCCATGAGCAGTGTTTGACTGGGCCCTCAGCGTTAGATACAGGCGAGTGAAATGGCAGCTTCAGACACATAGTTCGTGTCTTCAAAATTGAGTATGTTATTTTGATATGTCTTGCTATAATATGAAATTGGACTAATAATTATTGGGTTAATTAATAATCGGGATTATGTGATTATTAATAAACAATGTTTTGCTATGGAAAATATAAAGTATATATTGGTATATATATACAAGAGTATTTTTTAAATAATGGAATAAAGGAAAATATGATGCATAATTGGCTGTGCAATACTATGTATGTATCCAACAGAATATGGGGACACCCAGCTACAGGTTATGTAGACTTTGGTATACCAGTGCTTTCTCAAGGCCCTAGTTATTGTGTCAATGGGATGGCTTTGTATAAGGCCAGACACACGCTTTTATTGAGCAGTCAGGTGGTGGAGTCCACACTGCTATATGGATATTGATACTGGTCTCGTACTATGAATCCTTCAATATATATTTATATATTGTCTGAATGCATGTTGTATGATATGGATGCGAACGTTTTGTAAAATGAATTTCAAAAAGTATATTATGTATGTAGAGTGTATACTATATGGTATCTATGTATATGTTCGGTATTTTTAAAGGGTTTTCAAAACAGTCTTTCTGACGCACATATGAGGCGGTCTGACGTGTCGTTTTCTCACTAGGGATTCTTACCCCCTTTTCTTCTATTGTCTATTGTTAACCTCTTTTACAGGTGACATTTTGATGCTTAACATCTGATCTATGTCTCAGACCTAGTGAGGCACTTTTGACTATGGCGAGTGTCCTAGTTCGAACTGTACTTTCTTCTATCATAGAGCTCCACATCGGGCTACTGTTGGGATACTGGGCTACACCTTTGTATTTTGGGATTAACTCCGATGGTTTTATATTTTTATTAATATTTTGCTATATTGTATATATATGTTGATATATATATATATATATATATATATATATATGGGTTTGTTTCATTTATAAATGTTTAAATAAATATTTGGATAAGTCGGGTAGACCTGGGCGAGAGCCTGTTGACATTTGCACGATTAACATAGTGCACCTAAGTCCGCAACGCTAGCACCTCAGCAGTAACTTCAGCTCGAGCAGCTTCTCACAGCTCAAATGGTAATGTTTGAGCGTATGACCCTAGTAGTTCAGCGCTTGGAAAGAGCTCAGTTGGGTCAGCCAACAAGAGTAGCTTTAGTTCAGCCTATAGTGCCAGCTGATCAGCCACCTCAGCCAGAGGAGGCCGTAGTTGATGCTCTAGTGGTTACACCTATTGCACCACGGACTAAGGAGGATGATATCTTGGATAGGTTCATGAAGTTTTAGCCTCATAGATTTTTTGATGTGATGGGGGAGGATCCTTATCATTTCTTCCTGGAGGTGGAGCACTGCTTTGAGGCTCGAGGCATTACTAGTGATGCCAACAGGGTTAGACTTGGTGCATTTCTCGTGAGTGACCGAGCAGCTAGGTGGTGTAGGAGTCTTGATACTCGAGGAGATTTTAGTTGGGTCAGATTCAATGAGGAGTTCATTGCATCTATCCTTCCTCAGAGTATTCGGGAGAAGGCGAATGAGTTCAGTGACTTTCGGTGACAAAATACTAGGAGAAGTTTAAGGATTTTGGGAGGTATGCACCTCATCAAAGTCAGGGAGAGGAGGCATTGGCAAGGAAATTTCTGGATGGGTTACGACCCATAATTAGTAGAGTGGTAGCGACATTGGGGTTGGCCACTGTGAGGCAGATAACAGAGGCTGCCAGGGGGATGGAGTATATGGATGAGAGGCATCCTAGATAGCCCAAGAGGGCTAAGACAGATGGTGTATTAGGAGGCCAGCATGGCCGAGACCAGGGAGCCGAGTTGAAGAAGAGACGCCGACATTCATTTATAGGGCAGAGGTCTAGCCAGAGCACCCAAAGTTAGAGCATGGTACAACCGTCAGGGCAGAGTAGAGGACAGGGATCAGGGAGTTCAATTCCGCCCTATGTGATCTGTAAGAAGAGGCATATGGGAATATGCCACAGAGCGATCGATAATTGCTTTCACTGCAGACAGTAGGGCACAAGGTAGTAGAGTGTTCTGTGAAGTTGGGTACTGAGGCTCGGGTAGGATAGTCTATTGTATGAGTCTCAGGTATAGTGAGTACCAGCACAGGTATGAGAGCTGACAGAGGTTCTGGGAGCCACAGTTAGGGTGGCCAAAATAGTGGCAATTGCAGAGGCTAGGCAGCTCAGAGCAGTGCTTTAAGAGAGCAGGCTCGGGTATATCATCTCACCCGTCATAAGGCTCATACCTCAAATGTCGCAGTTACTGGTACGCTTTCAATATTTGGTACTCCTACATATGTCTTATTTGATACTGGAGCATAATATTCACTCATCACCGCACCTTTTGTTGAGTGTGCTGGGTTAGTATTGCATCAGTTGCATAGGCTATTAGAGGTTTCACCACCTTTGGGTAGCAAGATGTTAACTGAATTTGGGGTCCAAGGTTATGTAGTTGCTCTTATCTTGCTAGACATGGGAGAGTTTGATGTTATCCTAGGCATGGATTGGATTTCTGACTAGCATGCAACTTTGGATTGCTTTGCCAAGAGAGTATGTTTTCGACCGCCTGGTGAGACTGAGTTTTGTTACCAGGGTAAGCGAGATAGTGCGGTGAAGGGATACGTGTTAGCAATCAAAGCATAAAATATGATTCACGGAGGATGTGAGGCGTATTTAGCTTTTGTTTTGACTGAATATGAAGGATCGAAGTTGACAGTTAGAGATGTACCGTGGTACGAGACTTTTCAAATGTATTCCCAGAGGAGTTACTGGGACTTTCGCCTAATCGGGAGATTGAGTTTGCTATCGATGTACAACATAGTACTAATCCTATATAAATTTTGTCATATCGGATGACGCCAGCTGAGTTAAAAGAGTTAGAGACTCAATTGAGGAAGTTGTTAGATAAAGAATTTGTTCGACCGAGCGTTTCTCCTTGGGGCACTCTGGTGCTGTTTGTTAAGAAGAAGGATGGGAGCCTTCGTCTGTGCATCGATTATCGACAGTTGAACAAGGTAACAGTGAAGAACCGATATCCACTTCCGAGGATATATGATCTGTTCGACCAGTTGCAGGGCGTGTAGTGGTTTTCTAAGATAGAATTGAGGTTGAGATATCATCAGTTGAGGATTAGAGTTGAGGACATTCCTAGGACAACATTCCGCACTAGATATGGTCATTACGAATTCTTGGTGATGTCGTTTGGGTTGACCAATGCTCCACACTTATGGATTTTATGAACAAAGTGTTTCGACAATATTTGGATTGGTTCGTGATTGTCTTGATTGATGACATTCTGATATACTCGATGAGTAAGAAGGAGCATGAGGTCCACTTAAGGTCAGTCTTGCAAACTTTAAGAAAGCATCAGTTGTATGCTAAATTTTTGAAGTGCGAGTTTTGGCTCAAACAAGTGGCATTTCTTGGGACACATACTGTCGAGAGAGGGCATTATGGTAGATCCCAAGAAAGTGGAGGCAGTACTCCACTGGGAGAGACCTAAGACTGCTACAGATATTTGGAGTTTCCTTGGTTTGGCCTGGTATTATAGGAGGTTAATCCAAGATTTTTTGAGGATCGCATCTCCTATGACACGGTTGACACAAAAGAGGGCTAAATTTGTATAGTCTAATAGGTGTGAGGACGGGTTCCAAAAATTGAAAAAGTGTTTGACAAGTGCACTAGTTTGGTGTTACCATCGGTTCTGGAGGATTTACAGTGTATTGTGATGCATCGAGAGTTGGCCTAGGTTGTGTGTTGATGCAACATAGTAAAGTAATTGCCTATACATCGAGACAACTTAAAAGGCAAGAACAGAACTACCCGACGAATGACTTGGAGTTAGCGGCAGTAGTGTTCGCACATAAGAGTTGTAGGCATTAGCTGTATCGAGAGACTTTTGAGATCTTCACGGATCATAAGTGTCTAAAGTACATTTTTGGGTAGCGAGACTTAAATTTGAGATAGAGACATTGGCTAGAGCTGCTAAAAGATTATGACTGCACCATATCATATCATCCTGGCAGGGCTAACATCTTGCCCGCCACATTGAGTAGGAAGTCAGTAGGTAGCTTAGCTCATATCTCCATAGAGAGATGCCCTGCAGTGTCTGGATGACAACATCTGATGGAGTCTAGAGTTAAGCTACAGTTTGATAATTTAGTGGTCTTACTTGGCCACGTTGAGGTGAGGCCTATTTTATTAGATCGAATCCGAGAGGCTCGGAAGGAGGATTCTGAGATGTAAAGTCTGATCGATAAAGTTAGATCATCTGGTGTACCAGGGTTCAGTGTGGATAACTCTGGAGTCTTTTAGTTTGGGCTGAGACTGTGCGTACCATCTTCTAATGGATTGCACGAGGAGGTTATGACCGAGGCTCACAACTCCACATATTTTGTACACCTAGGATACATTAAGATGTACCGGGATCTTCGAGAGTCCTATTGGTGGCAAAAGGATGAAGAAGGACATCAATGAGTTTGTTAGCTGATGCTTGACATGTTAGCAAGTTAATTTCCAGCACTAGCGTTCTTCTGGATTGACGCAGCAGTTACCCATTCTAAAGTGGAAGTGGGATCGCATTTTCATGGACTTTATAGTAGGGCTACCGAGGACATCTATGGGATATGACTCCATCTGGGTCATTGTGGATCGATTGACCAAGTCTGCACATTTTCTCCCTATTAAAACGACATATGGAACGACACGCCTAGCGAAGTTATATATTGATAAGATTGTATGTCTGCATGGTATGCCAGTCTCTATTGTGTCAGATAGAGGACCTCAGTGCACCTCACAGTTTTGGCGTAAACTGCAAGAAGAGTTAGGTACTCGATTGGATTTCTGTACCGCTTTTCATCCGCAGACTGATGGCCAGTCCGAGCGCATGATTCAAACCTTTGAAGATATGTTGAGAGCATGTGCTATGGATTTTGCAGGGAGTTAGGATTCTCATTTGCCTCTTGTGGAGTTTGGGTACAAAAACTTGTACCATTCGAGTATCGGAATGGCACCATACGAGGCGTTGTATGGACGAAATTGTATATCTCTACTGTGTTGGGCCAAGGCTGGTGAGATGGAGCCACTGCAGCCAGATCTTATCTTAGAGGCTATTGAGAAAGTCAGGTTGATCCAGCAGAGGATCCAGACTGCTCATAATCATCAGAAGAGTTACGCTTATCCAAAATATAAACATTTGAAGTTTTCAATTGGTGACCATGTATTTCTCAAAGTATCGCCAATGAAGGGCGTTATGAGGTTTGGGAAGAAGGGCAAGTTGAGCTTGAGATACATCGGTCTATTTGAGGTTATCGACTGAGTAGGGTCGTGGCTTATGAGTTGGCACTACCACCCCAGTTTGCTTCTATTCATCCGGTGTTCCATGTATCGCTTTTGTTGAAGTATGTCTATAATCCGCCGCATATTCTAGCCCCACAATCAGTCGAGGTTAGACCCGACTTGCCTTATGACAAGGCTCTAGTCCAAATTATTCACTAGAGATCAAGAGACTCTGAAACAAGGAGATTATATCGGTGAAGGTAATTTTGAGACAACATTTAGTAGAGGAGGCTACTTGGGAGGCCGAGGTTGAGATGCAGCTTAGATATCAGCATCTATTTGGCTCTGCAGATTCATAGGTTAGTACGTTCCTGTCTCTATCTCTGTTCATGCATTATTTCATTTGTGTTCTGCATCATCTGATCATTTTGCATATTGGGATCGAGTGAGTTAAATACTCGATGATGTGTCCATAGAGACCTGAGGTTGGCATTACTCCTGAGTACTTAAACTTGGTGTCTATTTAGGGGTTACTGAGTTGGTCTTCATTTAGAGACCTAAGTTTGTATGTCTAAGGTACTAGTGTACTCTGACACTAAAGGTGGTATTAGTGTAGTTAGCTCTGACTCAGTTGCTTGGAAATTTGGGGACGAATTTTTTTTTAGGGGAAGTATGTAATATTCTGCCAATTTTCTTTAGGAATATTGTAGCTTTCGGACCAAGTCCGATTTGATCTTGGAGATAATCATACGTATTTTTTAGGATTAGTTGTTATCGAATCTCCAGGGACGCTCGATGCATATTGGGAAGTATGAAATGTCAAGTATGTGATTGGAGAGCGAACAACGTGCGTTGACTTAAGTAAAATGTACGTTGTCGAGTGAGGAAGACATACGTTGTTTGAAAAAGCAGCATAACGTACGTTATCTGAAAAAGCAGTATAACGTACATTATTTGGGATGCGAGGATGATCGACGTACGTTGCCATGATACGACGTGTGTTGAGCTGTGTTTCTTCAAATCTGTGGCTACTGGATGCTTCATAGCGAGGGTTGTGAGGTGCAATGTACATTTTCATTGTTTATGACGTACATTGCCTTTGTAATTGTCAAAAGGGCGCGTTTTGATTTGCAGCTCTTAAAACGGCAGAAAGTCAACTTTGACCATCATTTCTCGATCAAATCACTCCCAATTGGTCTGAAACTCTCTCACATTGCTCCGCCAACGTTCCTAATTCATTTTTTAGGTAAGATCAACATCCTTTCTTCATTTCTAACTCATTTGCATGCATTGATTCATGAAAATGTGATTTGACCGAATTTGGAACGAGTTTCAATTTTTGGATGATTCTTGATGAATGGATGTTAGATGATGCTAGATCATGTTAGATAGGCCTTAAACAAACACGATTCAAGCTTTGAATCGAATGATTTGTTGAGTCTTTGGTGGACCTATGGTTAGGTTCGGGTTTGACAATTTTTAGAATTAGTTGGAGTTTGTTTGTAGAATCTGAGGTTGGATTCATATTCAGGAGATCGATTAGAGTCAGGATATATGATTGGTTTCAATATTTGTTCGTCGAATCAAAAGTTTGATATTTTTTAGAATAAACTTATGGTTTCAAGTTGTTTTGTAAATTTATGGGAAGTTTACATTAACTTGTAATTTATGAAAATTGGGAGCATAGATTTATAATTTTGAAAAGTCAAGTTCTGGACTTGTAATTTTGGAGAATTTGGTGACATATTTGTAATTTTAAGGAATTAGGATAAATTTGCGAATTCTGAGAGTTCGGGATAGAATTTGGGTATTTTGACTTATGGACGTCTAGTCGGTAAACTTAGTAGTCTTTGAGGACTGTTTTTCATTTGTCGAGTCTCGGGGACTAAAACATAATTTTACCCTGGTCGGGGACCAAACTGTATTTTACGTAGATTATGTATTTTGAGTCGGGTGATGGATTCACTCTCAACATGTATTTTTAGTGACTTAAAGGGTCTACATCTGCATTTGCATACAATGCATTGGTACCGCCACAGTACCACATTTTCATATTTGCTCTGTTTATTTTTGTTACAGCTTCGTATGTCTGCCTGCACGAGCCGCAACCCACGAGAGGTGTTTAACTAGATCCTCAGCGTTGGATACCAGATGAGTGAAATGGCAGCTTCAACACATAGGATGTGTCTTCAAAATTGAGTATGTTATTTTGATATGTCCGACTATAATATGAAATTTGACTAATAATTATTGGGTTAATTAATAATCGAGATTATGTGATTATTAATAACCAATGTTTTGCTATGAAAAATCTAAAGTATATATTGGTATATATATACAAAAGTATTTTTTAAATAATGGAATAAAGGAAAAATATGATGCATGATATGCTGTGTAATCATATGTATGTGTCACATAGAATATGGGGACACCCAGCTACAAGGTACTTAGCCTTTGGTATACCATTGCTTTGTCAATACCCTAGTTATCGAGGTAATGGGATGACCGTGTATCCGACCAGATACACGCTTTTATCGAGCGGTCAAGTGGCAGAGTCCACACTGATATATGGATATTGATAATGGTACCGTACTATGAATCCTTAAATATGTGTATATATTGTCTGAAAGCATGTTGTATGATATGGATGTGAACGTTTTGTAAAATGAATTTCAGAAAGTATATTATGTATGGAGGGTGTATACTATATGGTATCTATGTATGTGTGCGGTATTTTTAAAAGGTTCTCAAAACAGTCTTTGTGAGGCACGTATGAGGAGGTCTGACGTGTCGTTTCCTCACTAGGGATTCTTACCCCTATTTCTTCTGTTGTCTATAGTTGACCTCTTTTACATTTTGACGCTTAGCATCTAATCTGTTGTTGGTTTCTCATCCGAATAAACATCTAATGTGCACAGCGGAATGCAATAACATCACACAAGAAACATCCCATGAACACTGTATGTAATCATAATTAATTGAAGTGGCCGAATATATGTACCTTAAATGATTTGTAGAATTGCTTTTGTCAAAAAGCAAGGTATTACCGAATTGGATACCCCGCAAATATGCATTTTTAAGATTTAGGTGCTAACTTATCTTAACCTTGGCATTTCACAAATGCTTTCCACCCCCAAATCTTTAGAAAAGACATTTTGGGCTCTTCCTTTTCCATATCTCATATGGTGTCTTTTCAACTGCTTTAGATGAAATTCAGTTAAGTATGAAAGCATCAGTTTCTAAAGCATAACCCTAAAACGAGATTGGAAGATCTGTTTGACTCATCATTGATCGAATCATATCCAATAGAGTTTGATTCCTCCTTTCGGATACACCATTCCATTGAGGCATTCCCGGAGGAGTAAATTGTGAGACAATCCCACATTCCTTAAGATGATTGTCAAACTCTTGGTTGAAATATTCTTCACCTCGATCGAATCGAAGTGCTTTGATATTCTTGCCAAGATGGTTTTGTACGTCACTTTTTAATTCCTTGAACTTTTCAGAGGATTCCTATTTGTGTCTCATAAGATAGACAAATCCATACATACTGAAATCATCAGTGAAGGTGATGGAGTACAAATAACCTCCTCTAGCACTTGTACTAAAAGGTCCACATACATCGGTATGTATTAGGCCTAATAGATCATTGGCCCTTTCACATTTGTTTGTAAAAGGACTCTTTGTCATTTTGACTAATAAACAACATTCACATGTGTCAAATGATTCAAAATCAAATGAGTCAAGTAATCCATCTTTATGGAGTTTTGAGATGCGTTTCTCACTTTCATGGCCCAGACGACAATGCCAAAAGTAGGTTTGGTTTAAATCATGTGATTTTAACCTTTCATTAATATTATAGATGGGCTTGCTTTGTTCTAAGTTTAAAACATAGAGACCGAATGATAGGGTTACAACACCATAAAATATGTCTCCAAGATAGATGGAAAGATTATTATTCTTAATAATAAAATTAAAACCATCATTGTCTAAACAAGAAACAAAAATATTGTTCTTACTCAAAGTAGGGGCATAATAACAATTCGATAATTGTAAAACAATCCACTAGGCAAAGTTATATCATAAGTTCGTACAACTAATGCAATAACTCTGGCTCCATTGCCCACTCGTAGGTCCACTTCGCCTTTCATCAATGGTCTACGGTTTCTCAATCCCTGCAAGTTAATGCAAATATGAGCTCCACATCCAGTATCAAATACCTATGAGGAAGTAGTAGACATTGATTTCTATAAAAATAATACCTGAAGCAAAAGTCTCACTTCCCTTCTTCTTTAGCTGTTCCAAGTAGAGTTTGCAATTTCTCTTCCAATGGCCCGACTCATTGCAGTGAAAGAAAACCCCCTCTTTCACTTTGGTTATCTTGGGCTTGGACTTCAATGATTTGGGCTTGGATTTCTCCTTGCCCTTGCCAACACTCTTTGGCT
>CAODLS010629366.1:0-10837 GCA_948243855.1 Flueggea neowawraea
AAGGGTCTGTGGGAAGTGCCCCACCCTTGGCTCAACCTTTTTGTACCCAAATCAAGAATTGGTGATCTCGATAAGGGTGTTTTCAAGGGCATTTTGGGTAACAAAACAAGTGGCCCCATTCTGATTTACCCCATGAACAAGAGCAAGTAAGTTTTACAACTTTACATGCAATAATACATCATTCTTGAACTCTTCCGTCTGCTTTTCATTCCCAGTACTTCATGGTTCATGCATGCACGCCACCAAATTGTCATATACAATAAAATTTTGAAAAATTTTTGTTTCCTTTTAGTGCAAGTTTAAATATATGTACTAAATAAATTAATAAAGGAAACGGAATTAGTAAGTTATATTTAAAATTTATTAATTTACGTGTTACTTGTTAATTTGTTTATTGTATGTGTGAGAATATACACAAAAAAATAAAGGGTGAAATCCATGGTGGTTCTTAAGATTTTATGTATTCCCTTTGTTGGTCTACAAAAATTAGCCGTTTCGGTTACTCGCTCATAATTTCGTTAGTCAAAGGGTTAAATCTTTGTCATTCTTAAGAGATAATGTAATTTCTTCTGTTGTTACTGGGTTTTGAAAAACTCCTTTGCAGTCTTTAGCAGATATCATAGAGAAGTTTTTTTAGGGACCACAGATGAGCTTTTTTAGAATCATAAATGAGATTTTTAAGGATCTCAGGAAGTGCAAATGAGTTTTTTTAAAATCCAAGAACCAAATAGCAGATTACACTATAACTCAGAGACAATATAGGATTTAACTCTTAATCAAATATAACAAAAATTTGACGTAACACATGAACTTAATAATTTTAAGAATTTAATAACACAAAGTTATTCATGTGCTACATTAAATTATCGTTATATTTGACTAATAAAATTAAGAGAGATTTCAAAACGACTAATTTTTAAACAAGAATTTTGCCCAAAAATAAACAAGAATTTCTCATAAAATTTTATTTTAATTTTTAATTTCAAGAAAAGGAAAAAACAAGCCTCATAATTGGAGAAAGTGGCTTTTAATTATAGGCTTTATTGATAATGCAATTTGATAATTGAGTGGACCAATCAAAAGAAAAGAAAGGAATTATGACAGGTTAGAATAGAAGATCATGTTAGTAATGTTAAGTCTGACATAATGGAGATAGAGGAGGAGTCAAAAATCAGGTGGAGGCAGGAGTAGAGTGGTCCACGGGGCATCAGAGAGGACATGTGGCATGAGAAACACGTGGCCCACATGCAGAGGACCCATAACAAAGGCACATGAACATCATAAGGGTTTATCAGAGAAAGCTACGATTGAATTGACATACTGACTTCTTTCTTCCTCTTATGTGTTGACTCAAACCCAAGAAAAATCAGCGCTGTTTGTCTCCCAACCATGAAGATTCTCTGTGTCAGAAGATCTTCCCTTATTGCACCCATTCTTACACACTTACATGCATCGACGCATATCCAGTACTTCCATAGCCAACTTCTGTTTAATTCACCTTCTTAGGCTGTCCACATCGCCACCATTCTCCTACGGTAGAACATGCTATATTATCAAACGTAAGATCAGATAAATTATTTTTTTAAATTAAAATTTGACAATTAGATCGTTTTGATCCAACGATTAGATTTACTCCAACGAATTAAAATAAAATTGTGTTTAGTGAAAAGTTGAGTAGGCGTCCCGCGAGACTTTTAAAGTAGTTTATGAGTTACTGATGAAAAAACTGAGGGATTAAGAACTGAGAATTTTAACAAAATAACAATAAAAACGCTGAACAGGCGTCTCGCGGGACGACTTCAGGGACTGTATATTACGAGTAGCCTTAGAGGGTTTAATCCTTCTAATGGGGCCAATTCATATTAACATATGGTAGTTGTGTCAGGTTTATTTATAAATTATATTATCATCGTGTATCCAGTAATTGTGTAATCGTGTCGACAATTGCTACACTCTTCAATTGCAATCGAGAATTGTCTGACTTCATGCTAGATTAAGTTGGGATTAAGGGTTTTACGGACTAATGAATGAGGATTTGGTGATGTGGAACAGGTGGGATCAGAGAAGCTCGATGGTGACACCGGAGGAGGAGGTGTTTTATCTGGTGGCACTGCTGAGATCGGCATTGGACAATGGGGAGGGGACACAGACGTTGGAGTATCTGACCAATCAGAATCGTCAGATTCTCAATTTCTGTGATGACGCTAGGATTAAGGTGAAACAGTACTTGCCTCATTACACTACTCACCAGGAATGGATGGACCACTTTGGAGATAAGTGGGACCAGTTTTACCGGAGAAAATTGCAATTTGATCCCCGGCGCATCTTAGCAACCGGCCAATGTATATTCAATCCCGTCTCCTCCACCTCTCCGGCAGCAGATAGCAGGCTGTTCCCATGGTGATCCCGCCGGTAATAGTGCTCTAAATTAGGAACCACCTTGTACATACATAATGGCGAATGGGAAAATCAAAGATTAGTTTTTTTAGCAGTGATATTAGAATGCATACAAAATAGGATTTATGGCTGAAAAGGGTTTTTTTTTATATATATAAATGGGTGCAACTCAAATTGGACGGTGAAGGTGGAAGAATCAAAGAGAATCACATCACATCTGACGTTGTCATATGTAGACACTATCCGTGATGCGGACCTTATTACGTCTTTAGTTCACGCACAGCTTAGCTGGTTGGGTTGCAGTTGCATCCAGTCTTGGATTTCTGGTTCGATGTTTTCACCCTTTTGAGTTTTGGCTACTCTGTAAACAATAGCTACTTCTCGACAAATTCGTCGTCAGTTGAAATTATTTTTTGTTTCGTCTTTTGAAAATGAGAAGACAACTTGGAATCTTGTCTATTTGTAGTCTTTCTTAGTTCTATCTTATCTTTAACCGTGTTGGTCTAGCTGTTTCAAGAACATGTGAAAGAGATGATAGAGAGAACAAAAACAACTTTCATATTCAAACCGTGCTTGAAATCGACTATTTAACACATTCTGCAACAATCATGGCAATACAAAAAATAAATTCACTGTTTCTCATATTCAATAACTATGTGAAACTGCTACAGTCATCGCAAGACAAAATGAATTCACTGTTTTGTAAGTTTGGTTTGTCTAAAAACTCAAAAACTAGGGCCTAATTAAACGCTTCAGCAGGTTAACACATTCTGTTTAAGCATCAGTGTCCGATAGCTAGCCAAACTAGTAGCATGTTCATTTTAAATGTCTAATCCTTCTTTCTGGCTATATGTCTCTACTTTCTCTCTTAACATTACTACACATGGCTGTAAGAGTATTATCTCACTTTGGATTAAGAAACAAAAGCTTCATGTTTGCGCGTGGAATCACATCATCTGGGTAAGCATTGCGAGGGCAAAATTGCTTTAACACCAACTTGCCGGCTCAAGCACAGTTATGCTGTAATAGGAAAATGTATGAAGTGAGGCACTAATGCCACGGAGACCTGAAAATGTCACAGGCAACAAACATTTAATGCTGACTCACGATATGATATAACTTAATTTGCTTAATCCTCTTATTCAGGCTGCTTCCCAAATTTCTTCAATGCAAGTGAATATACTGTCTTCTTCCGCACTGATGTTCCTTCAGCCACCAGTTTGACTGCCTAGATGTGCATGAAAGCAATACTACAATTAGTTTGCCACCGACACTTCTAAAAGACAACATGCAGATTAAGGACCACGAAAGTGAAATTTCAACAACAAATTTAATCAGCATATACATGCAAACAGTGCAAGAATTGACGATTAGCTCAGTTCTGACAGAACCACCATTCAAAAGAGCAATCTAAATGCTGCGTGATAGAGAACACGCTAAGGAAATAACAAGCCTCCCTGCCATCAATGTGCCAAACTCAGCATAACTTATGGTTTTTCAAGGATTTCCACAAAGAAACTAAAAAATTCACACTATTGTCCTTCAATCTGAAATTCAGTATTGCACCATAAATCATCGTAGATACTATATTGCCATATTAATAACTCTAAGAATTTGACTGAAGGAATTACTATCAGCACAGTTTAGTAATAACTTTACCGAAGATAGACTGTGTCCATTGGAGATCAAAGCTGACAACTCATTCTCAAGTTGACGCTCTGACGGAGGTTCAATCAAAGAATTCTCTTGGCCTTCAATTAATAGCGTAAGTTCTCCTTTTGGTAGATGACTTGAAAATGCTTCTTTCGCTTTCTTCAGAGTGCCCCGCCAAAACTGATTATAAATCATCAAATTGAGATGTTACTCACAGTTCCTCAGAAGAGGCTAAAAATCACATACCTTTTCCAGAAAAAATTTAATTAAAGATGGAATGTAGACGACCTAAAAAATGATCCTGGAAGTTGTCCTCTCAATTAGAAATCAGATTTCTCAGTGATTGTATTTATTTCTTTTATGTCACAAATACACAGTAGAAAATTTCCATTCACTTTCACTTCTCCAATACATATAAATGCAACAAACAACGCAACTAAATCATCTAGATAGAAGGTTTATGAGCAAAATAGTCTAGTCCACAAAGTAGTCTAACAACATGAAATTAGAAGGAAAAGAAGTTGCAGTGGATCCCGGGATTCACAGTAAAAATATCACAAAAGAAATGAAATGAAAATTATAAAACAATAGGAACACAAATAATGCCGAAGTGACAAAGTCAAAAGCCTACCTCTTCATGTATTTTCGTCATCTCTCGAGCAACGACACACCGCCTGTGATGCAATTGAATGAAAATTTGAGTAAAAGATTACTCTATTCACACCAGCCATAAAAGCAGTGGAATTCTGTTTAACAGGGAATGGTTTTCCATTATGCTCCATATGTCTAGTTTGAGAATTAAGAATGATCAAGTCAACACAATGTCAAACAAGCTGGGGCTTACTAAATGCTGCCATTTTTCTCTAGCCTCATCCTCCCTCTCTCTCTCTCTCTCCCCATCCCTCCCCCCACTCCTGTATATATATAGTTTTCTGATGCTTCCCAAGAGCTTGTACACTAATTATATCTTTGAACTTATATTCCAAAGCTGAGAAAATAAAAACAATTAGTATACCATGAATGCATATTCATACTGTGAAATAGATCAGTATTTTCCCGTCCCAAGATATGGTTCCAATGTAAGATAAAACTCAGAGTGTCACATTAGGAAGATGGGGCACACACCTTGATTCGCCAAATATTTCTGAAGTTTCTTCTAGAAACTGAGCAAGTTTGTGAGGAGGAACATAGAATATTTGTGTTCTTGATTCGTTTGCAGAAGCCATCATTCTCTCTCTCCTCGATCCAGTATGAGAAACCCAACTGCAGGATTGTTTTAAGATATTAAGTCCGAAAAATGCAATGCTGCTGATGCTGCATTGTCAAATAGGCAAGCTGCAGCACACTATGACCTATGTTGATCAAATGCTTTATGATAAAAATTACCAAAGGTGAACTCATCGGTATTCAAGCCTGAGGCAGGAAGAGCAGCTACCACTGCACAAGGCCCCGGAATAGGAATAACAGGAATATTCTCATCCACACATAACCTTGCCTACATCGACATTCGGGCACAATTGGAATTAACTGAAAAATATTTATCTTCAAACACAAGGACGCTATTAGCCAAAAGTAACAAAGAATTAAATAACCTTACAAAAACAAGAACCTCTAGGTGCACGCAACCAAGAGATAGCACAAATGTTTGATATAGTCAACAGAGCTTACCAGTTGGGCGCCAGGATCACTAATGCCAGGCATCCCTGCATCACTAATTAGAACCACAACCTCGCTCTGCTTCAATCTTTTTAACACGAGCTGTTCTCTTTGCAACTTGTTGAATTTGTGATAACTCAACTGAAAATCTAAAGCATTCAATCAGAATACATCACGAAGTATTATAATTCTATTTAAAAAAATTAGAAGCATAAAACCAAAAATCCTCATTGAAATTACTTACAAGAGGAGTTCTAATTTCATAATGCTTAAGTAACTTCCCGGAATGCCTCGTGTCCTCTGCCAGTATCACATCAGCAGATTTCAAGACGCGGAGAGCTCTGAAGGCCCAAAAACGAAGTCATATTGATCATCTTAGTCATATTACTTACTGAATGAGATTGTTGTAATTCCTCATCTATAGGTACCTTAAGGTGATATCTTCGAGATTTCCGATTGGAGTTCCAACCAGATATAAGCCAGGCTTCAGATGACTCTACAAGACAAGCATGAATTCATCAATTAGGATTAAACATTAGTAAGACAAAATTAAGGTGACATCATCTCACATGTTTCGAAGACTCTTCGGGAACAGGAGTGGAGGAGTTCGAGCAGAAGGAGATGGCTAAGCCGCCAGTTGGCATTGTACTAAGTTGCGATGGATTACGGGAGAAGTTGTGAGGTCTGCAGCGCCATGGAATAGGTGTCGACAGAGATATCGCTGAAGGAATCCGTCGCGTCAGCATTTGTGGGAGACCTGGGGGGCGAGAAACACCTGGCGTAGGGGTTTATCAGGGGCCTGGGTAACGACGCCGCGTTCGGGTACTCCTAATATATTGGAACCCAATTAAACGACCATTCGTTTAACTGCCTTGATGGATAAATCCCAACTTGGAAATTGAACTTGCCAATTTGTATTGCAGCTACCGTAATTGTCTCACAAATTGTGATATCCTACTCCTTCTGCAGTCTATCACAAGCGATCTTACTTGAAGCCTGGAAATTATATGTCGTAGTCATGTCTCACAAATCATGAGTATTAAAAACTGCCACTCGCACTTTGAATTATATGCTGGTGTTTCACAAGTCGCTCAATTTTCAGTTTTTTCTTAAATACAAATAGAATTAAATTCAGAATCAAGGTTGTCTACACTTGTATCATATACATTCCTGTTCGGAAATCCTGCAATTTCATATTTCAACAAAGCCATTCAAATTGTATCCAGAGTCCAGACTGATGTTTGTGCATATTCGGATCCTGATAGAAACTGTAAGCATAAGATGGAACAAATAGCTATTGACGCTAAATATGCAACACATTCAAGGAGGTGACCATGTTCAAACTTCACAAGAAACCAACTGCATAAATATGGGAAAGCAACCGGGTAGCCAGAAGCTTTTCGGGGCAAAAGCCTTGCCAGCCAGCCCCCTTCTTAACCACCCATGACACATAAGGCCTCGCAGGCTTGTTTTATACACAGGTGAGATAAGTTGTTATTAATTACACTTTGTCATCATGGAACCACCATCTTGTCTCCTTGGGGGATCTACCGCTCTTACAGTTCTTGACATATCGATCATTGTCCGCAGGTCGTTGCTGCAAATTGGTAAAATGTACATCAGATTTGCCACTATAAGACTTGAGCATAGAAACAAGGTTAAAGGGAAAAAAAACTACCGATTGATGCTCGTGCGTCAAAGTTTGAATCATACCTTCACAGTTGAACTTGATAGCATGGAGAGAATACTGATACAGATAGAACTAACAGTCATGGCAGGAGACCATGAATCATATAGAATGTCTGCAAATGGAAATGAAAATGTAATTCTAGAAATTTGTTAATAAAAAAAAAACAAAGTTATAAGAACCAAGCACTTTACCATTACTATAATGAAAAATTTAAGCACGTTATTCTATTAATGAAGTCTTTCTTCAAATAATAGAAAATAAATCAACATTTAAGTGGTGACAACATCCAACCCCAAAATATCCTAAGATGCTTTGTAAAAGGCATCTGAAAATCCATTGCTTTCTGCGGTTCCAACAGTACAACAAATAAATAATGGCATGCAAAGAAGCTTAGTTAGTTGGAAAACCAGTCATCCATGACCCATGTGATGGTGTAAATAAGCAATCCTGCATGCACAGGAAAGAGTACAATACTGTCAGGCTAACACTGCAAGTGACATGCCTAGTTTTAACAGCAACCATCAATGCTTCGCGATCTAGCAAGCACTGGTTGCAAAGAACTTTTAAGTATCTGCATAAGATGTTAACGGATCAAGCCTAAGGGATGATTCATGTACCAAATTGTTGACTGGCCTTACATCAGAGAACTTGAAAATAACAGACCGGAAGGCTGCATGCAACAACCTCGTCACCCACAACATACAAAATTTGTTACAGTGTCCTAACTTTGAGGCGCACAAATTCCAGCCCTCATACTCACATTTGGAGTCAGCTAATTAAGAAGAAGCCAAACACAGACAAAATCAAGCAAATAGCTTGTTCCAGGGAAACAAAAAAAAAAAAGGATAATCTAAACTACTTAAAAACTTTCAAGGCAATAGATAAACAGAGGAATTGTTAATATCATTACCAGTTCTCTCTCTCCTTAGGATTAATTAACAAGGCAATTCGTAAAATCACGAAAGCGGTTTGGTTGATTAATACTACCAATAATAACAAAAAGAAAACGACAATTGAAATTAACAAAGAACTACGAATTTACAGACGAGATCATAGTTACCTAAACAGATATGTCCGTTACTGTAGATGTGAGGATGCAGAGGAGCCGGTGGTAGAAAAATCACCTGTTCAGCCAACGAACCGTAACAAAATCGTGAATCTCTAACTGATGAATTCAATTTTAATCCAAACAACAATGGAAAACCACTTACCTGTGGAGCTTCCATGGGGTAGTGTTCGGGAAAATCAACCTGAAGCTGATAGGTCTCATTCGCATACAAAGTCCCCGGCGCTCCATTCACTTCGATCACCCACCTTCACTCTCAATCAAATTTCAATCAATTTCGATTTCTTTTTTTTTGTACTAATAGAAAAAAAAAAGAGCGCGTACCGTTGGAGGTTATCAGTGATTTTGGGTTTGAAACCTGAGGGAGGATTTAACTGCCATTCGGTTAACTCCTTCTGCAGTCTATTACAAGCGATCTTGCTTAAGGCCTACGCAAACACCAAGTCAATTGCAATTTTCAAAAAGTAAAACTGAAAAATTGATAGAAGAAAAATCAATGAAATTAGGATCGTGAAGAAATGGAGGAAGACCTTGTTGCGTGCAGAGGGGGAGGTGTTGGACATGTTCCTTTCTTTCCTTCTAGTTTGTCGTGCAACAAGAGAGAATTGAAATGAGAAAAATTCAACAAAAATCTGCTTTGCTATTTGTGATTTGGTTTGCATAAAAGATTCTTAGAACCAATCCCACGCGTGACGCATGACGCACCGTTTTGTTGCTCATTCTTTTGCTTTCTGATTTTGCCACGTTATAGCGTTTCTCATTCATTCATCGCCCACCGCGAGTAGGACTCGCACTTAATTTGCCCTCGTCATGCAACACTTAGTGTACCGTACTACCTGTCGCTGGTTTATTAACCTACGGTATGTCGTTGCATCGTTGGATGAAATGGAAATATTTCGTTGCGGTTGGGTGGGATGGATGCTGAAGAGATTAGAATTTGTATAATACACTAATGAACAGCAAAATTTAAATTGGACAAGGACTGGTTCCTGTTACAATGTGACTAACGTTGTACACTTTCAATCCCCGGAGTGATGCGATGCTGTGGAAGTGTCGCCTAATACCGGATTTGAGTCTTCCGAATCGTCTGCAAATTCTTCTTTGTACATTTCTTCTATCATAGGCTTCCATAGCCGAACTCGAGCATTTATAAACCAATTTGAGACCTGCAACAACGATCGTTGCACACGAACAACGTTATCAGACAAGAAAACCCAGAGCATTTTCAAAGCAAATTAAGCGAAACCGAAATTACTTGATTTTTTGTTAAGCCCGGATTCGGATACCTATGCAAATGCAAGGACAGTGTCATTGAAAGGTATAAATGATCATATTATTGAGCTAAATTCATTTTTGAAGCACTTACGGGTCCAAGAAATGCTCGAAAAGCCAAGAACGAAGGATTGCCACAGAAGTCTCTGGCAAGCCTCTGATCGGCCTCCATGCTTGCCTTTGGCTTTGGATCAATCCAAGTTGTTGAAGACGAATCCGGTTTGGTCTGATTTCTATATCAAACAAGCTCAATTGAGACAGTCCACTGCTGATTTTTAGCAAATATTGTGAGAATTTTCTTCTTAAAACGTTGATTTGAGAAACAATGGCATATCTTAAGTTGAAGAAATGTCTGGACATGGAATGGAGTGCTAGACCTGTGTATGATCTAGCTGATCCTAAACCCGCAGTTTCCTCGAACGATGATACTACTTGCTCCAGTTGATGATAATATTTCTCATACCTGCTCTCAACCTAAAAGCACAAAATGAAAAGAAAAAATGAATACAATAGCTATGATGTTAATTTCATGCATGAAAAATGTTGCTTTGACATACCTCATCTAACAATTCTACCATCTTTGCAATTTTCACTTGCAATTCTTGTTTCTCGGCTGGCAGGATCCCGTTACTACACCATTCTGCTTTCAGTTCAGCTGAAAGTTGCAGAGCTTCTCTTTGGCCGCCAAGGAATAACTTCCCCACATACTTTTCATTTCTAATTTCCACTTCCTTGCTGTTGACAGCAACCAGTTCTTCCAGGAGGAGTTGTGCAGGCTTTAAGTATTTCGAATTCTGAAGCGCAAATGCAAACGATTCTGTTCCGCTACAAGTTGGAGACAGTCTACTTATAGGGATTGTTGATGAAGGAAATGCAGTACCGGTCAAAGAAGAATAACCACCATGGACTTGTTCAAGACCCGGATTGATACCATCCTTTGATCCTTCCCCGGAAATTAGGTTACTGGAATTCACGAGATCCAAACCGGAGGATCTTTGCCTGTACTCACTTGGAGTAAAGAGCATTTGAGAACCAAGAGACAGTGAGAGTCTGTGAGCTCGATTGTTGGCCTCATTGGCTGATCCAAGAAAATCCATCAAGTG
>CAODLS010629379.1:0-13412 GCA_948243855.1 Flueggea neowawraea
TGTTGTGTATACTCAAGCACGTACGCCCCTGTTCAAATTAACCATGCGTGTCGACCCATCCATCTGTGATCCCCTCGCGGCACTTATACCATATGGGCCTCCTGTATATCCACCGGCTCCTCGCTGGCCACCCCTTGAGTAGCCACCTCCGGCAGACTGGGCCAACGCTGATCTTCCACCAGCAGCATTATATCCCGAACGAGCGCCTTGCCTTCCCTGGGTGAAAGACAAGTTGTCTTGCCACTTACCACCGGAAGCAGCAATATTAGCATAGTCCTGGCTGTCTTTCCGCCTCAAAGGCAGATCTAGACCACCGCCCCCAATCCTTGCTTCTATTGCTCGTTCATTAGTTTCAGCAAGGATTGACAGTTTTTCTGTAAACTGGAATGCCAGAGCCTGCAACCGTGTGTACTCAACATCGTGGAAGACAATGCATCCTGTTGGCTGGTCCCAACTAGCATGGAGCTCTTCACTGATCATCATTTTGCTGACAATGCTGTGTGTCTGTGCTACAGACAGGTCAAACATTTTGCTGAGCTGTTCTGAGCCGAGTGAATCGTAGGAGGAAGAGTAGGAAAAGAGATAAGTCCTCAGAGCTTCTTCCTTAATCTTGGCCTTGACCATCTCAAGAACATTGTCCCTGTTTCTCAGAAGCCTCCAGACATCAAGGGACTTGATAACATCAAAGGCCTTCTGGAAGTCACCCTTGCTTAGGCCACGGGTGGCCGCCATTACATGCTCCCTGACATTTTCAGGAGGACCAGTGAAAGTTTGCCTGTCACTTATCTCAAGCAACCGCCTGAATGTCTTGCTGATGACTTTCCACTTGGCATCATGGCTGTTTGCTGCCATATTGGGGACCTTCAGCAGCATGGCACAGATGAGATGTATAGATTCCAGAAGCTCAAGATTTATGTGCATATGATAAGGCATCTGGCGTCTCCTTTCCATCCTTTCCTGTAAAAATAATTGTTACACCAGTCGGTCAGTATTTGTGTTCGTGAATAAAAATAAACACACCATGAATTACTAAATTGAGATACATGAACAATATTACTAAATTGAGATACAAGAACAATTTTTGCACAAGTACAAATGCACAAGTAGAATCACAAGTTCCTGATTTCATCAGATAAGTATAATCCCATGAACAAAAACAAGTTCAAAGCCAGTTTCGACTCACAAAATCCATGTCTACAATATGTTCCACAAGATGAAAAGCAAACAAATAAATCAAAGTGGGACAACAATGTCACCGGTCAGAAAATTTGCATCAAACAACACATCTCTAACAATATCTTGGTACAAGCGTTTCTTACAATTATGCATTCGACCTACTAAACACCTTGTATAATCAATACAAAAAGCCAAAGAGAGCAAGCCTAAAAACAAAAACTCAAGAGCCACATAAAATAAGTACTCCAAAACCACTAAAATCTTAACAATGCATGCTGAAATGCAAATAAGCCTTTCATGCATGATTCATTACTGAGAAAATTTAAAAGAGACAGTCTCCTTGAATCAGTAATCCATTTAGTACTCAGCTTCAACCACCACGAAATAATACTAAATACAGAGAATAAGATGGTTTAGACATACTAGCATTTTCAGGTAAATCATACGGCAAGAACAAGCACCACAGTATTTTTGGTAAGAAGCTATCATTGGAATGAATGAGAAAGTAGCACAGCAAAATAAGCCCTTCATAAAAAGAAGCATTGGTTACAAAACTTAAAATCGCCATGCAAAATTAAAAAATAAGTGTCTTCTTCTGAAAACATATTAAGCATCTTTTATTCAACTTGGATCAATAACTAAAATGTTCTTTCCCAGGCGTCACAGCATAAAGTAAAGTACTAAATAATCACGAATGGAAGAATGGCAAGTGTTTCCAAAATTAGATACCTGTTCTGGAGTCTTCTCATGATATCGGCTCTGTGAAACACCTTGTGCAAGCAGCTCCTTAACCCTTCCACCAGAATAAAGTTCAGAAAGGCAGCCATGTGCTTCAGTGATTAATCCCACGCGGAAAGCACCTGTTGAAAAGAATTTGGGTTGAAATATCCATGAGCTGGACATTATCTTGCAGGTGACTCATAAGTAACAAGTCGCGGGAAATCGAAAACTCATCCATAAGCGCATGGTGATAGATATCGCAAAGCATTGCTCGAGCTTTGGTCCGCTCATCGCCATACTTGTAACTGAGAGTGACCAAAATATCCATCATTGTTCTGCTATTTTCAGGGAAAGTTGGCTTTCGAGGCACAATTTCGGGAGTAGCAACAAATGCAGCACCTCTAACTTCCTCCACCTTAGTCTCCTCTCCTGCCTTTTCACCATCGTCTTCTTTGGTCTGTTCAACCAATTTTCTCATAGCATCATAAACCTCCTGTGGCTTATAATAGATCAGCTCAACCCGCCTTAATGCAACCTTGCAGCAGCTTTGAAGTCCCCAACCCGCTCTAGATACTCGTGAACATCTTGGGCAAGAACCAAGAACATTGGCTCATCCCTTAGCCTCTCAACATACTCACGTGTGTGTGGATCAATACATTGTAAGCTCTTAAAGAACTCAGCATCAATCCTTTCAAGGAAAGCCACAAGGTTACCCCAAACGCTAATAGTCCCATCATAATCAGCCCCTTTTTGGGTTTCATTCTCATCAGGTTCCACATTATCATCAACCACAATATTCGGATACAGGACAAGAATATCAAGTATAACAAGCATATTCTGAACACACTTCTTCCACACATTAATAGGCATATGACCACTCAAACCCGGATTCACATCAAACTGAGCAGAAACAACACTAAACAAAATCTCAAGCTTTTGGGCAGGGGTCTTAGCAACTTTTGTCAAGAAAGTTAACTTCTCAACCTGCTCAAACCTACCTGTTCCCTTCTTTCCACGCGCAGCGACAACTTCCTTAAACTTCTTATTCACAGTATCCCACGTAATCTCACTAGGGTCTTTCATAAACTGTTTTTCCATCGTCTTGCCCTTCCTACCGGTCATCTTCTCCCAACCAGGCCCAGGTTCTGACTCTATATCATCATCAACCTCCGAAACATCAGAAGCATCAGAAATTATATTCGATGGATCAACATCGTCGTCCGAAACATCCTCCTCATCTTCCGTCTCCTCCTCACTTTCATCCTCCCCTTCACTCTCCGGGTTTTCCCTATACTTATTAATCAACTCCTCATACTGTTTATTATTCTTTTTCAACTTCTGCTTCATCGAATTCAACGCTTTAGCATTACTACTACTCATCTTCTTTTTCGCCTCCTTATTCGCTAAAGCTTGATTCAAAAAATCCTCTAACATAACAAGAGCTTTAATATAAAGACCCGGAACCTTATCAGATTCAGTAACACGCATTACCTTTTCAAGCTGTTTATTAATCTTATCAAAACTCTCCTGCAAACTCACCCAGTCATTAATCTTCATAGCATTTTTCATCTGATCCACAGTGGCCGACATCTCCTCGAACCGCTTGTCCTTCGTGGATTTAACGACACGTTTCTGGTCATCGGAATCCTCACTATCGCTAGCGTTTGCTCTTAGATACCTGTTCTTGAGGTCTTGTGCAGCGGGTTCTCCGCCTCCGATATCATTCACCTCGTCGTAATCGCTCTCTTCCTCCTCCGAGGACGAACCGCCCTGTAATTAAATTTAACGGAGAAACAATTATCAACAAATTTAATTTGAACTGAAGCTGAAAAAAAAGGTAAATTAAGGGTTGAATGGCGAACCTGAGTGAAGAAACGCGACATAATGTTAGCTCGAACGGATCAGAAAGCGCGAAAGCCGAAGAGCTTAAATAGGCCGATTAGCGACGACGGTGGTGGAGCTGGTAAAGAAGATATTGCAACTGCTAGAGAGGGATTAGGGTTTGTGAGTTTATGTAGCGGTTCAAATTCGGTTCGGAATATTGATCTGGGCCAGTTGGTTGTCCGACTTAAATATTGGCGGGTTGTGACTGAATTTTCAGACCCAATTCTGCTTCCTGACGATCCAGCCCAAATAAGACCATTTTAAGGCTTTGTTTGGATGAGTTTGTTTCGAATTTTTGAGCTGCACATCTATGAGAAATCATTTTGATGATAATTTAAGGGGAAAAATTGTTAAAAAAACACGTTTATAACAAAAATAAATACCCAATCTTACAAATTTCATCTCAAGTTTTCAGCTATCAAGAATACCATAAAAAATAAACACATCTTAAAAATACCGTTTTCGTGAGAAATTGATAAATTTTCGAAATAATGCCTTCCAGCGAGAAATCCAGTTTTTCTTTCAAAACAAATATTATTAAAAATATCAGATTTTTTTCAGAAAGCCTACAATGGTGTACACAACTATACAAAAGAGTCTGCAATAATGTACACAAGTATACAAAAGGGAGTTCATATTTTTTATAATAACTTGATTTAATGAATTTTTGGTTGAAGGTGCACACATCTCTAAATATTTTTAAAAAATATTAAGATGATTTACTGATATGTATAGGTATTTTATGTACACGATATTTATAAAAAATTTAATTTATATAATGGTAATCAATTTGGTATACAAAAGTGTATGTGTACAAGGTATACAAAGGTATAAGCAACACGAATTTTTAGGTATACAAAGGTGTATGCAATGAATTATAGGTCACATATTTGTCTTGGTTTGAGCGGATCTATATTGATTCCTTCACGATTCTAACAAACAAGCAAAACAAATCAAATATAACGCATTTTTTAAATTTTTTTCTTAAAAAATATTGAAACATATAGGGTTTGGGAAACCCTATATGTCATTGGCCTTACAACTGTCGCGTCTCTCAACAAAAAAAAAAAAGACAGATTTGCACAGTGACTTTTGTCGTCTCCTCCTCCATCTTCGTTGTAAACTTTCTTCACCACAAGCGATGTTGTTCATTTATCCTTCTTCTCTGAGCGCAAGTAACAACGTGTGCTTCTCTGCCAAAAAAGAAGAGAGGAGTGAGAGAGATAACAATAGGAAAGCAAAAGGGGGAGAGAGAGAGAGAGTAACGGAGAAGAAAGTGAAGCCAAGACATAGAGCAAGCAGAGATCTTCGACAGTGAGAGAGAAACCTAAAAGATAGAGTGACGAGAGAAGAAGTGAGAGCAACAAGAAGAGGGAGAGGAACAGAGAAAGAGAGCAAGAGTGTGAGAGAGACATGAGAGAAGAAGGAGAGCGATGAGAGGGAGAGGAACGAGAGAAATTGAGAAGAGAGAGAAAAATTCAGGAAAATGGAGGAGACAAATTCGGTTTTGTCTAATTGAATATGGCATTTTCGAGATTCAATTTCAAAATTGTGGCATTTGCGAGAAACAATTTAAGCATATTTCCATTTTAAAAATTTAAAAACATGTGGTCCTATTTGTACAAATTCGTACTTTAATTATAACAATTTGTGTAATTAAGTCGAAAACTTAATACAAAAGAGTTTTTAAAGGCTGAAGGGCACTTTACAACCATGTAGTGGTATTTTCTGAGTGAGAATTTGAATTTAGTCTTTCAATAAGTCGAAATTTTTAGGCTTAACTCAAGGGTCATGAGGCTACCATCGATCTCTCTAAAAGAAAAAGAAAAAGGAAAAAAATCTTCAAAGTATTAAGAGAAATCCATCATAAAAGTCAAAGTAAATCCGAGTATCATAAGATTCATCACCCAATCCAAAAGAATTGATATGTGATATGTCGCATCAGCAAAGTATTAACACGTCACATCATCATTTAATAGTTTATTCTAAGAGCATCTCTAGTGCATTGAACTCATTTATAGTTTTATAGACTGTCACATCAGTAATTTATTAATTTTTCAGTCATTATATTATCTCTCTCTAATTATTAAATTCTCATTATACTTTATTATGGATTCACAATCACTTCACTCGTCATTTAATTTATTTACAATATAACTCACAAAAATATTTATCACATAAATATTTTTGTAAGTTAATATTTATTTCACATAAATAACAACAAATATATTTATTAAATAAATTATTTCATTGAATTTTTAAAAATAATAATTTTTAAAAATAAAATAAAATAGTAGATTGAAAAAATATTTAAATTGAAAAAAATATATTTATCAATAGTTGATGAAACAAAAATTAAAAGAAAGAAAAAAGTTTGGACCAAAACATGTGCAAAGGTTGGTTGGAAAAAGAAAAAGAAAACAAACCAAAAAATCAAAAAAATAATTATTATTTTAATTAAGTAGTTGACCCCACCTAATTTTGGTGAGCACCACCACGTCAACATTTCATGAGGCATCACACGCGGATATCCGCGTTAGTGATGCTCTAATGATCCATCAATAAAAACACCATTTTATGCAATTTTTCAAAAGTCATAGTCTATTTTATTTCAAAAAATTAGACATTTTTTATATAAATTACGGAGGCCAAGATATTTTTAATCGTTAAAACAAACTTTAAATGCTTTAACTACTACTACTACCTCATACGAAATTCTCTAAACAGAAAATTTAAGAATGGAATTACACATGAATTTGTGCATGTTTGATTTTATCCATGTTGTTAGTATATTCTAAGTTTAATAGAACTTACAATATTATAATCTATAAAATCTATATTTTTAATTATTAGAACTATTAAATTAAAATTACAATTCGTTTATATTATTTATTAACTAAATTACAAAAAAAATCCAATATAATTTGGACCAAAAGATGGTTCATTACCAATTCCAATGCTCTTTCAAATTGCTTTAATTTTTTTTTCTGGTCTCATTTGCACGTTACATGACATTGCCATCATTAAATGACTACGAAAAAATCAAGGGAAACGAGTTATTGTGGAAATTTAAGTGTTCAACTCAACTAGAAGGTAAACTGATGTGCAAACTTGTTGAAAGTGCTGCGAAGTTTGTTATGCAATTACAAGAGCAGAAGTTTGTTTTCCGATTTTAATACTTGGACCAATTCAAATCAAAGCCGAGTCCAAACTCAAAGTTAACAAATTGGGAAAAAATTGCTACAAAAGTACCCCGAAACTTAAGAATCGGATGACCAAAAGTTTTTTTGTTTGTTGCCTAGTGGCATGGTTTAATGTTTGACTATTTCTTTAGTCTCTGCTTTAAGATTTCCGCAAGTCGCACAAAAGAAACAAGCATTTCTGTTATTCAGTAGGGGAGCATCAAATAGTTTTATGTTTCAAATAAAATCATTGTGTTTGTTTGAGTTAGATTGAGTTGATAAATTATAAAAGTAGATTACAAAAAATACTAAGAAGTACAGGGTAGGATATGAAAATTCTTTTTAATAGGGACGAATTACACACTATGTACTTATTGTTTTTTTAAGGCTTATTTAATTTAAAACACACCAACTTCGTTTATGTTATCAAAGAGTTTTTTGAAAAAAGTCATATGATAAGCTGTATCAGTGTCAATAATCCAATTATTTTTAGATCTACATGAAGTAACTATCAACACTTCACTATTTTCTCCCTCATCAGAATTATCCTGAAACCCCTGAAAATTATTCTGAACTACTGTTACCCTTGATTTCTCACAATTTCCCCTATGAGGACAATTCCTTTTTACGTGTACAATCTCCTTACAGTGATAACACCTCAAACCATGATTCTTACCCATTATATCGCCTATTCTTACAGTTAACCTAGACTCCACACTGCCTCTACCAGAACTAGAAGTTAACCTATTCAGTTCTTTAGACAACAGAGCATCCTTAATATCATTAACATAAATTTTATCTCTACCATACGTGATAGTATCAATAAAACTCTCATATGATCCAGGCAAAAAATACAACAGAAACATAGTTTGATCCTCATCATCAATGTCAATACCAACACTTTTCAAATCTAATACAATTCTATTAAATTTATCAAGATGTTGTTTTTACTGCATGTCTTCTGACATCTTGAAGGTATGCAAACGTCTTTTCTGATAAAGCTTGTTCGACATGGATCCCTTCTGATACCTACTCTCCGGCTTCTTCCACAAGCCTGTTGTAGTAGTTTCATCAGCCACCTCCCTCAGGAATTCATCCGTCAGACTCAATAGAATTGCACTATGCGCTCTCTCCACAGCCTCAACTTTCTGTACCGTTGTCAGTTCTATCGATAAATTCTCTTCACTTTCAATCGTCTCCTTACATTTCTGTTGAACCATAATCGTCTTCATCTTCAGTTTCCACAACGTGAAATCATTTAACCCATTGAATTTCTCAGTCTCGAAATTTGTACGAAGACATCTTCTTTTTTGCAGAACAAACTCATGAGTTACTAAAAAAACGCCTATGGCTCTGATACCACTTGTCAAGAAAATCGACGATAGAATAATGCGGAATAACAAAGAGCAATCACACAAAATAACAAGATTTACGTGGTTCGATCAATTCAATCTACGTCCACGGGCAGATCACAAATAATTATACTATTCAGAGTAAAAAACAAGCATACAAGCTTACAACGGCGTTCAAAAGCCTTACCAAGACATTCAAGTCTACCCCAAGATATTTCCAAGCTATCTATTTATATGTTTACAATTAATCCCAAGCAAAATAAACCATCCCAAATCCTAATACACGTCTAACCCCCATTAGAGTTGAAGACACGGGCTAGATGAATAAGACACGGGCAAACCAAAGAAGACACAAATACGAATTACGACTATGTGTCGAGGAACACCAAAGACACGGTTGTCATGCCTAAGACACGGCCGTGTCCTCCTCGTCAAGCTTCATTCCATCTCTTTTTTTCAACAATCCATCCCATTTCTTGCTTCATCAAACACATCAAATCACTTCAACATTAAATTTACTATTTCTTAATTCTCGTAAAAAAATTAATATCTATTATTATAAGACGGAAAGAGTATTAAAACATCATATGCATTTTACTTGAAAGTTCCTGCATAAAAAAGTAGCATGTACGCAATCCCATTTACATAGAAATTTTTTATTTGAAAAATTTAAACTTTCATGAATAAAATGAATTAAACAGGGCAGACATGATGCATGGTTTGACATCATATTAAACCATGGCAAGGAAGCAGTTTCCTAGGATGTTTCAGATCTCTCCTTTGCTAAATAATGCATCTTTATCAATGTCATTTAATTTAATGCTGCTTCTAATCACCCCTAAAAACAATCAACACTTATCTCTCATCAATGCCTTGATGGAAACCATCCAGCAGACTTCCAACCCAATAAACTAATTAATTAAGATTTTTTTTTACTTATAATAAGTGAGCAGTCGTTTTCAGAATCAATTTCTGGTGGTTCTTGAATTGCGAATACACTCTATGTAGAGGTGTTGCCGGTTTCGGTCTGGTTCGATTATGGTTTTGATCGGTTTTGACTAGGTTTGACCGATTCAACCATCGGTTCCGGTTTGGTTCGATTTTCTCTTTTTTTTTTTCCAAAAATTTTGTTTTTAACCCTTTATTTTATCCCGTAAATTATTTTTCTGGTTTGTAAATTTTGTTATATTGAATAATTAACTATAGTACTAATAATATTCCAATTTTTTAAATAATTTTCAAACAAATTAACTATTCTAGTAGTAATTACATCACATAGTTTTAAACAAAAAAAAAATCTCATTATATTTTATTAGATGCCCTCACTTGTGGCGGAGGAATATCGTGGTTACAACACTGAATTTAATTATACAATTCAATAATTAACAATACATGATAAATTAAAATACAAAGTAAAAAAAAACTAAACTAACTCTCGTCGTTGGAGTTGTAAGTGTTTGTTGTGGAAGCGCTTGAAAGAACTCCTCACTTTCGGATGATGATGAATGGAGTTGATCTTGAGTCATTTGAAGCGCTCTTGACCAATCATCAACACAAACTTGGACTTCCAACGCCTTGGGAGCCAATCTCGATCTCTTAGCATCTAAAATGTTGCCTCCCATATTGAAAGTTTGCTCAACCGCTACGGTAGAGGCGGGGATGACTAGTACTTGGAGTGCAACATTCGAGACGGTAGGAAATGTCATCTTGTATTGCTTCCAAAAATATAAAATTTGAAAATCACCACCAACCTCAAAAACAGTGGTTAGATAAACTTCAAACTCGTTATGAGAGTTTGAAATACTCTTTGCTATCAATTTGGATCCCACGAAAAATGAGGAGGAAGTATGGATAGGCGGAAGTGAGGACGAATCTGATTCCTCATTTGGACAAGAAATAGAAAAGGATGTTAATAATTCATTTATCAAAAGCCTAACTCTAGTAACAATTTGTAAGACATTAATATCATTTTCATTTTCTAAATCTAACAATGAATAATAAGTTTCCAAAATATCTTTCAAAAAATTAAATTTATTGTTAACCCTAGGATCAAAATAAATGCAACAAAATAAATATCGAGAATAAATTTAAAATAATTTAACATTTCAATTTCATTTGGAGGACAAAATCTTTAATTTTTTCAATTTTCTCGCCCTCGTTAAATGCACCGGCTATGTTTAATGCTTGTTCTAAAAAATCATGCGAAGTGGGTTTATAAACATGACTAAAAAAATTAGTGGCATCATTAAAACACTGTAAAATTTGCATAATATTTTCACAAATATTCCAAGTAGTAGGTAAAAGATTACTACTTGGAATATATTGAGAGACAAAAGAACAAAATAAATTCTTGTAATCAATAGATTGAAGAAGCAATTTAAAAGTCGAGTTCCAAAGGGTACAAATATCTTTTTCAAAATATTTTGGTTGTTTACCATTTTGAATTCAAAAATTAGCCCACTCTCGTTAGGTCCTAGGACAAACCAACATATGAGAAATAACTTTTTTAATTGGTTGAATATGAACACTCATTGATTCTAAACCATCTTGAACACATAAATTTAAAATATGGAAACTACATCGTTAACAAATATTCGGTTGACAAATATTTTTTAAATCGTTAACACAAGCATTATTAGCCGATGCATTATCAAATGAAATTGAAAAAATTTTATGAACCAACCTATATTCTTCTAAAATGTTAGGAATTAATCTACAAATATTTAATGCGGAATGAGATTCATCAAAACATCTATATGCTAAAACTTTTTTTTGCAAAATAAAGTTCTCATCAATCCAATGACATGTAATGCACATATATGAATGCGTCAAAATATGATTACTCTAAATATCGGAACAAATAGAAACATGTATATCATTTGATTGAAAATAATTTATTAAATCCTTTTTTGTTTTTTATACAATTTAAGTAAATTTTTTCTAACTAAATGTCTATTAATTGGTTTATAAGTCGGTTGATAATGTTATTTAATTCATTTATTAAATCCTAATTTTTCAGCAAAACTAAATGATAAATGATCAACAACAACCATTTGAGCAAAACCCATACTAGATTCATTTTGATTATAATGAAATAAACTAGGTTGAGAGGAAGAATAAACAAATCTGGTTAGTTGCGTTTGTCTTTTCGTCATTCCCACTTTTTCCGGATGCTTTTATATTATATGTTTTTAAAATGTTCCATAGCCCCTCTATGCTTGAATGAGTACTCCTTCGCACAATAATTACAAAAAAAAAATAAATTTTTTATCACCACTAGGAATTTTCTTAAAATGAATTTTAAAAATATCGGAACTAGAAACTCTTTCTTCTGCTCCCCCTATCTCATTGGGTGAGAATTGGTTGAGTTTGATTCTCTTGAGTTCCAATATTTTCAATTTCAAAATTTTCAAAAATTATATTTCTACTAAAATTTTCCATTGATGCAAATATTAATTAAATATAATGAAATAATAAAATAACTAAATTAAACTATAGTAAAAAAGTGGAAGGAATTTAAAAAAATGTAATTGCAAAAAATAACTTAGAGAAATATAGAAAACATAATTCCAATAATAAAATATATAAATAATTAATAGAAGCAATTTAAAACAAAATAAATTTTGAGAGAGTGAGAATGTAGAAGAGATTAAGATTGAGAGAGATTGAAGTGTAAAAATGGTAGGATGGATGAAGTATTTATAGAGTTGAAAAAACAAAAATAAAACAAAAAAAAAGAAAAAAAAAAGAAAAAAAATGGGAATGACTGTTCCAACGGCTAGAACCGACGGTTCCCGACGGTTATATGGCAGTTCGAACTGACGGTTCGAGTCGCCAATTTCGGTTCAAACCGGCGGTTCGAGCCGCCAGTTCTGGTTCAAGCCGCTAGTTCGTGGTTTCTAGAAAGATCGAACCGGAACCTGAATCACAAACCTCTGGTTTTGATCAACTGGTTCGGTTCCAGTTTTGATCGATTTTGACTGGTCTGGTTTCAGTTCAGTTCGTCGGTTCCAGTTCGAAAATAACACCTCTAACTCTATGTTCCTGTCGTAGCAAAGATCATAGTTACTAGTAACAACTCATTTCCTAAATTATTCAATCGATTTTGTTCCATTACGCATATCAAGTTAGACTCTCAATGACTCGTTTAATTATTCGTTAATTATATTTGTTTATTCAATATTGGGTGCCTTGGGATAGTAAAATATTTTATAAATAAAATATTAAATTATACAATATTATATAATAAAAATATAAATAAACAATACATTTGCTTTAAGAAAATACAAAACAAACTCCCTACATAACAATTTTTTTTCCCTTAATTTTTCAGCATGAATCAGGAAAATAAAAATAAAAGAAAAAACACTTCTGAAATGAAAAAATAAAAGATTTGTTCAAACAATAATCTCGGTTTTACATTTAATCTTTAGCCGATAAAAAATGAGATTAATAATAATTTATTTTTAATTTCTTACTTTTTATAAAAAAGTATTTCTATTTTTTAAAATTAAACATTATTTTGTAAATATTTTTTATTTCTATAAAATAGAAACAAATCTGAAAACATAAAATGAAAAACAAACTGGTTTCCAAAATTAAAGATAGCCATAAATTTCCCCCCAGTTTCTCAAAGGCCAAATGGTCCTGTCTGTAACTCTCTTGGTTCCTTCATCATGAAGCTACTCAAGGACTTCCTGACACCGGAACCTCCGCGTCAAAGAAGCTGGCAAAATTAGACTAATGAGGGAGTATCAAAATGCAAGCATTGTCCCGACTATCCGGCACCGTGTTACATCAAATCAGAACTCACAAACAACCCTCACTTTACAGTCTCGTGCTTCTCTATCATTCACTTAATCACTCGCCACAACCCCCGAGAATCTCCCTACCCAATAAAGATTACAGCGAAAGCTTCACTGTTGCAAAGTCCCATTGGCTAATCACGAAGCTCGCTATATGTTCGATGAAATGCCTGACAGAGACGTGGTGACGTGGACGACTGTCATCACTGGGTACATTAAATGTGGGTTCATTGAGGAAGCGAGGAGGTTGTTTGATAGGGATGATGCGGTGAAAAATGTGGTTACTTGGACTG
>CAODLS010629431.1:0-31446 GCA_948243855.1 Flueggea neowawraea
CATCTCGTTCAAACATGAAAATCTCCAAAATCGAAGTTAAAATCCCATGATTCCAACCTCCAACAACTTTAATATAACCTCATTTAACTTCCATAATGACAGAAAATGAAAACCCAAACAAAATCCCAAATTTGGTCAAAACCCTAGATGCATCATTCATGAAGAAAGATGAGGAAATGAAGAGATAAATGGGGTGTTCTTACCTCAAGAAATGTTGATGAACCAATGAGAGGCAATGAGAGATGGACATAAGTAAATTTGAGATTAATTTTGGTGGTTGAGAACAGTTATGGCTGAAGAGAAGGTCAGATGGGTGTATTTATAAACCCACAGGACAACAGTGAGTTTTAGTCCAAAAACACACATAGAACATGGCTTATACGCACATAATACATGTTCTACACGTAACATGACTACTACATGTCTGCGTGTGTAGAAGACTTCCAAAACTCCTTTCCCACTTGAAACGACATTCAACGCGCACAAAACCTGCTAGTATAGGCGTAGTAGACCTCCAGTTCACTCAACGCGCACAAAACACACTCTTAAGGCATTTCCAACTTTACTTTCATGATTCTGAACATTTCCAGGACCAATTGAACACCCCACTATGATAGAATGATGAATGAAACATCTCCGAACACCCTACAACATTATGAAGCAATGGATTGCTTCATGAATTCCATTGAAACGGGCGGGATATTACAGGGTTGGTGTGTGGTATTGCTCTAAATTTTGGAATCCACTTGTGATCAAGCTTCAGTTTTACGTTTGAAGGATAATATAGGTTTGCCTTGTTTTTTCATTTAAAAATAAGAGAGATGTAAGGTTTTCTTGTTTGGTCCTGCAAAAATAAGTTGTAAAGATTGTTTGTGAACCTGTGAAAACAAGAGGCGTAATGGTTTCCCTCCACCAGCAAGTGAAGAGATTGTTAGTGAATTCAAACTCTCTAGTGAGCTAGATGAGTGAACGTAGTTCAAGGAGGATTAAACCACTATAAATTTGGAATTTGTTCAAATTAACCCTTTATCTCTTCAATTTCGTTTATTGTGGCTATGTTTTAGATTGAGTTACTATTTTGTTTTATAAAATTTTGAAAAAGATTTTAAAAGGTTTTAAGTTTTTAGCAAAAAATCCAATTCGCCCTCTCCCCTTACAAAATGCACTTTTCTTATGTGCGTAACCATTTGTTACGTGCACAATAAAAATTTTAGGTGCGTAAGAGTCATTGAGTGTGTAATTCACCTTGATATTGATTCTCTGTTTTGCTTCTGTTTGTATTTTGGGTCATCTCCAAAGTATGTTATGGGCATAACTTTGATCTTTGTGTGCCTTATATTTTCCTTGCATGTGCAAGTCATGTTGCGTGCACAATTGCCACACTTTGGTCATCTCGGCTTTGATAAATAGGCATGTTACGTGTGTGATCTGGAGCGTTACGCATGTAAGTCCCAGTATGGGGGAATATAATAGCAATCCAAGAGGGGGGTGAGTTAGATTTTTAGCAAATTAAAAACTTTGTTGAAAATCTTTTACAAACTAAAACAAATAACAAATTTTTCTTTTAAACTGAAATCAAAGAGTAATTGCGGAAGCACTAAAGATCCAATCCACACAACACAATAAATTAAATGCAAGTGTAAAGCAAGTAAGAGAGAGAGTAAGGGAAGAGATGATAAATCTTATTTATAGTGGTTAGGTCCTCCTTGACCTACGTCCATTCCTTTAGCTCAACTAAAGAGTTCAATCAACTAAAGATTCTTCCTCACTTGCAGGTGGAAGGGAAACCCTTACACCTTATTTTTGCAGGATCAACAAGAAATCTTTACACCTTATTTTTGCGGCTCAACAATAAAACCTTCCTTTAGTTTTTGTGGGATCAACTAGGAAATCTAACCACTAGTTTTTGCGGGCTCAACTAGCAAACCTGACCTCTAGTTTTTGCGGGATTAACTTGGAAACTGAACCATTTGTTTTTGCGGGATCAATAAGCCAAACCGAGCTCTAGTTTTCAAAGGCGCACTAACAACCACTCTTGTTTTTCTAAGGCACAAAAAGAAAACCTATCTACCCCAAGAAAACAACATTGTTTATTACAAATTTAACCCAAGTGTATAGCAGATTAAAGCTCGCTTAAACTCAATAGTAAGATAGCAAGTAAATATCTCAAATGGGTTAGAAATGTAGAAGTGAGAGAGAAAGTAAATAGAAAGTCTTAGCAAATGTCTCTCTTGTCTTCCAACCTCATCCTTCTGGTTTGGGACGTCTATTTATAGCCTCTTAAAAGAATATAGTCGTTGGAGCATCGAAGTAGCCGTTGTGAGAGAATGAAACATTCTGTTTTAAATGACGTCACCTTGTACAACATGCATTATATCTCCCTCTACGTGTGTTGTACTACGTTCCATTGATTTCTGCGTGACTTGATAGCAATTCAACGCCCCTTGCAAGAACTCCAGTAGTCATGGCCTTGAATGGATTGTCATCAACGTGCGTTGTACCTCCTTCAACGTGTGTTGATCATACATCAATGTGACTTGTGGCTTGCTCAACGTGCTTGATCTTCGTTCCAGAGTATGCACATTCACCCAGTGATTCTACAATGCGACTTGTACCATCTACAACGTGTGTTGTCAACTTCAACTCAAGATCACACCTTTAATCCATGTCAACGTGTCAGAGAATATTCAAATTCAAACCCCGAGGAGCGTCTTGGCTTTGTCCTCATTCAACCTCATCAATGTGCATTGCAATTGTTGTAATGTGCATTGTGCAATTCATCAAAGATAGCATCTTTTACTCTACAACGTGCCTTGTGTTATCTGGCAAGTGTATAATGTGCGTTGTAGCTTCCTTAACGTGATTAGATCAACACCTGATGCTTTCTTCTTCTGGAATAGATGATCTACGTGCCTTGTATCGTATTTAACGCGTCTTAATGCCATTTTCATCATGTATAACGTGCATAACACAGACATAACATGCTTTGTATCAAGATATCAGCAAGTCTGCAACTTAGCACATCTTTCATGGATGTTTTGCAATCATCATCATCAAAACCAAAGTGAACAAAGCATCCAACTTATGCATAAGTGTCTTCTACGTGCACAATGTTTGTGTTCTTCTTCTTCGTACATGTTTGCACCTCATCAAAACTTAAGTATGAACCTTTTGGGTTCAACAAGTTGGTTATCAAATGGGTTTTGGTCAACCAATCGATTCGGTTAGGATTTGGGGTTCTGACTGGTTTAGAAACCCGGACAGTATAAATACTGAATTTAGGAAATCCTAATTCACTAATGTCGAAAAAATATACAAAACAAACTCTCTGTTAAGTCGTCAGCCTGAGTGCCTATGGAGGAAGACTTCGTTCTTCCCAGTACATGGCATGTAGATCGTTTTGTGGCTTTTAGATTATAGATACATGTCTCAATCTCGACGTTCAATCGTCTATGGTTCGTGGTAACTAGCAACGAGTTGTGCTCTTATGCATCCACCCGTGTTCTTCCATTGTGCGTGTTGAGGTAGGATCTCGATCCATTATTTGATCATCCGTTAATTAATTTGTTGTTTATATTATATGCGGATGCCTTCAATTACCAGTATGTTGCTTTGTTTTTGGACAAAGATGCTGCTTTATTTGTAACATTTTGATATGTTATGTTTTTAGTGTATAATATTTAACATTTGGTGCATTTAAAAAAAATTGTCTAACTTTCTTATTTTTTTACTTATAAAAAAAACTTTATTTTTTTATTATTTAAAAAGCCTCGGCTAAATTTTCTACCTCTTTAGCAAAAGCTAATATATAAATAATATAAAAATAAATGTTATTTGAAGCAAAACTTATTTTCTAATTCATGAAATCACTGGTTACCTAGCCTTTCAATAGGCACCGTAAACCTGTCTTAATCGTTCCTTTGCTGATGTTAAACACGAAGACCCCACATTTTGTGTATCCATGGATTCAATCCCCTTAAGTCAAATCTACGGATTGCAGAAAAATTGTGCCAATTTTTCAGCAATCTGTAGTGACAACGTCAGTATGATTCTGGTGTTTCTTTTTTTTTTCTTCCTTTTGGTCAATAAAGATTACCAAAAAAGGAATACATCCAGTATAACAGATCAAACCCCTGTACAACTTACTACCAGCACTATACCCACTCACTAGGACTGTAAGGTTCAACCGTTTAATCGTAAAAATTGTTCAATTTATTTATAATCAGACAGTAATTTGCAGTTATTTGCTGATTTTTGATGATTGTAAATGATAATTTTTTTAATTCGCTATTTGTGGTTTGACTGCTGTTATTTTTTCTTTCTAACCGCCAAAATTCAACCGCAACCGTATAACCACGTATATATATTTTGTGGGTGCTAGATTTTGGACAATGATTGCTAGATTTTATATATTTTAGATGGGTAAAAACTTGACCAGTTTATAATTATTTTTATGCAACTGAATATTATATATTTTGGTGGCAACAAGAAATATACATGAATTGCTTAAGTTAACTAAGGGCTAATTAATAAATAAATATTACCAAATTGCATGTGTTTTGGGCATATCACAAAATGTAATTAAGACAATCATGATTCTGATTTGACCGTCTTGAATATTAGAAAAACAATTATAATAAAATAATATTCTAAATATTTTGTTATCTTTGTTTTTTTTTCCATAGTATGTTTATACTTCAAATTTATATATTATTAATATCGATTTCTTATTACATATTAACCGCAAAAAACACTCGTATCCAACCGTATTCGCATAATTAATTTGGACGGTTCCAACTGCATTTACGGTTCAACTGTAAATGAAAATCTTTTCAAGAGCAATATGCAGCGCAGTTTGGCTAAAAACCTAAAAACCATCCAAATTACACCGCCTACACCCTACCACTCAGTATACTATACTAAGAATCAATCAATCAAAGAACCAAAAAAGCCTCACACTATATACACCAGCTTTGCACTAATGAGATCAGGACAATTAACAAATAATCAATTTTGGTGTTTCTTCGAAAAAAAAAACCTCTGGCACGATTAAACAAAAGGTTTAGCAGCTTTGTTAGATGAGCACTCCAAAAATTTAGGTTAGAAACAAAATCACCATGAATTTGCTTCTTGATTCATGCATAAATAACAGTAAACTGTGCTCTTTTAGTTGCCTACTTCCAAAAGCACCACGAACCTAATAACAAATAAATTGTAATCTACTTAGTTTTTCCTCGTCAACACGTATTAGAGAAATTTTCAACAGAACAATAAATCTAATCATAATGACCACATAAATCTTAATTTGCACTGCCCGAAAATTCTAAAAGGTATTTAATTACATAAAATAAAACTCCTCATTCCCTAATGTGAATATCACAACAAAACCAAATCCAAAAGAACCTGGAATGACAAAGCAGATAAAGTCCATCCTCACAGTTAAAATGCAAACATTGAGTGCATCAAACAACATTTCCCACATCTCAATCAAAATTAAAAGTGAAAACTGAAAAGATACCAAAATGAAGTAGAAGCCAAAATCCATGGTGGCAATTTTTCCTGCAATCCGTAGATTTGACGAAAGGGGATAGAATCCATGGATTAATACACGCAATGTGGGGTCTTCCTATTTAGCATCAGCAAAGGAACGATTAAGACATGTTAACGGTGGTGCCTATTGAAAGGCTAGGTAACCAGTGATTTAATGAATTAGAAAATAAGTTTTGCTTCAAATAACATTTATTTTTATGTTATTTATATATTACTTTTTGCTTAAGAGGTGTAAAATTTAATAAAAAAATAAGAAAGTCTTTTTTATAAGTAAAAAATTAAGAAAGTTAGACAATTTTTTTTTAAAAATGCCCCAAATGTTAAATATTATATACTAAAAACCTAACATATCAAAATGTTACAAATAAAGCAGCATCTTTGTCCAAAAAACAAAGCAGCATAATGGTAATGGTAATAATTAACAATAGTTAAATCATAATGGTAAATGAAAAGAATATATGCATGGCAACAGAGACTTGTTTATTTTTCTTTTCTCGTGTTTGTGCTTCCATTTACAAGACTTGCTTATCATACTGGTAATGGTAATGATTAAATCATACCGGTAATGGTAATAATTACTTTTTAAAGTGTTGAAGGACAAGAAAAATGTCCATGCTCTCAAGCGGGAAGAGATGTGAGCTGCAAGTTGGACAAGAAAAATAGCCAGTTTCTTACCTTCGCTAGTCTATAAATACTCGCCAAGAATTACTCACACGCATTTCTCATTTCTAAACCTCTCTAGCTAGCTGTATAAATTAAGCATATCAAATAACAATTATCACAATGTGTATCTTCTCACAGTCACTAACCACTATTGACATTCAGAGTGGTCTCGTGTTAGATGATGCCTGTAAGGCTGTGTTACCGAGACCCGAAGGTGGCCAGATCCAGTTGATACTTCCGGTATCAGATGGAGCACAGGTGCGAGAATTTCTCTACTCTGTCACACCAAGGCCTAGGTTTACTGGAACTGCTTGGAACCAGTTTGTAACTTCAGCTAATCTCCAACCTGGAAACAAAGTCTTTTTGTATGCTGAAGAAGCCAATGGAGCCCAATATAGAATTGAAGTCATCAGAGGTTGAACACATCCATTGCACGGTTCATGACGTTATGTCGCGTTGGTCACTATACTAATTGCTTATGCCAAACTACTGCTTATGAACTTATGTGCTTTTCTACTGCTTATTACCATTAGTTTGTGCTTCATTTTGGGGAATAAATTCTGTCAATGTGTGTCACCCAATAGGATTAATAAAAGGGATTAATCCTAATTCACTCTATGTTGTGGTTGTTGTGGAGGTTGAATTGGATCAGGAACTTGCTGTTGAAGACGGTCTTGGCGTGTTGTTAAGAACCCTAATTCACTTATTCCTTGAATTTTCTCCGCGAAGTTTAGCTTAGCTTTGCTTCCTTTGAACTTAAGTGCGGCTTCATCATAAGCAAGTGCTGCCGCCTCAGCAGTGTCGAATGTTCCAAGCCATACCCGAGCCACCTTTTTCGGATCCCTTATCTCCGCCGCCCACTTCCCCCATGGCCGTTGCCGAACTCTTCCACAGTGTCTTCTTCTAAATGACTCTTAATGGTGTTAAACTTATTCTTATATCAGCATTTTTTACCATTAGTTTGTGCTTCATTTTGGGGAATAAATTCTGTCAATGTGTCACTCAATAAGCTTAATAAAAATGAATTAATCCTAATTCACTCTATGTTGTGGGCCTTGTGGCTGTTGTGGAGGTTGAATTGGATTAGGAACTTGCTGTTGAAGACGGTCTTGGCGTGTTGTTAAGAACCCTAATTCACTTCTTCCTTGAATTCTCTCCGCGGAGTTTAGCTTAGCTTTGCTTCCTTTGAACCTAAGTGCGGCTTCATCATAAGCAAGTGCTGCCGCCTCAGCTGTGTCTAATGTTCCAAGCCATACCCGAGACGCCTTTTCGGATCACTTATCTCCACCGCCCACTTCCCCCATGTTGCCGAACTCCTCTATAGTGTCTCCTTCTAAGTGACTCTTAATGGTGTTAAACTAATTCTTATATCAACTTTTTTTATATGTATTTAATTGACTAAACAATACATTGTTTGTATGTCATAATTGACTATTAAATTGTATAAATCTATTGCACTTTTGTCCAAAAAAATATGGTATAAGAATTAATATTTTAAAGAACATTAAAAAAACTAATATATATTCTTGCTCGACGCGCGTGTTACATGATAGATTATTTTATGAATTATCATTTTCATTGGAATTTAGTCATTGGGTTTGCTTGGTTGGGTGTCAGAAAGAGAAGGAAGTGCTACTTCTCGAGAAGTAAGTAAACTTCATTTGCTTGGTTGAACAAAGCAAGTTACACTTCTCGAAAAGTCAAGTACTTGACTTCCTTTTGACATCAGGAAGTAACTTCCTGAGGAGGGACTTCCTTAGTAACCAACTAAGCATTTTACGAATATATCCTCAAAATACATTTTATTTATAATTTTTATTTATTTTTAAAATTTTATAAAATTATTTCAATAATAAATTTTGATAAATTATTTTATAAATAAATTTTTGATAAAATAATTTATAAATAAATTTTAACTTTATATAATTTATAAAAAATATTCTATATTTTTAAGATTTTCAAAATATGTTTTTATGAAATATTTTCATGTAATTAAATAAATAAATTTTATCAAATTAAAAAAAAAGTCTTTATTATAGAATTGTATGAAAAAATAATAGTAGTTTTATTTCTCATAAGAAAAAATATGTTATGTAATATAAATAATTTTTTTTACTTTAATTTTTTATACTATTAATTTAAAATTTAATAAAAATAATAGTATTATTAATTTTTTTTAACTAACTTCTCGAGAAATATATTTTTGAACTAAACACGATAAATTATATTTTTCAACAATTTAACATGTCAATTAAATATATTTATATAGTGATAATCACCTAATATTTACCGGTAAACATTGTGGATTCGAATTTTGATGGAGATAGGAGGTAAAATAATTAATTTGTACTTTGTATACTTTTCTATCTTTTTTAAAAAAATTAAATATATTTATAAATTATTTTATATGAAATAACATTCTAAAAAATAATTTATCAAAAATTAATTTTTTGATAAGTTAAACAAGCAAGCCTGAAAAAATAGACCTTACAATCAGATTACCCATTAGCACATTTTTTTTTTCATGTCTTCGCCTCCTGCCAACCTCTCCTACCCCGTTACCTATCTTTTTTTCACGCTCTCTCCAACCATCAGGGCTTCTCGTCTACCATTAACACATTCTCTTTCACCATCTTCTCTTTTTTATTTTTTATGACCCGGGTTACCCACCTTTAAGGCTTTACCCAACCGAACCCTACACTACCCTCTCTCTCTTCTCTTTGGCGCAGAAGCAGTAGCCACCACTAACACCAAGCAGAGACAGACACCAACTCATAGCCGCCGTCCTCCTCAACAATCCAGACTATCTTTTCCGTCGCCGTCTGCCACAATCCCGACCACATCATCGTCGTGATGCCATCATCGTCGCAGAACCGAAGGCAGCAACGCCTCTTCTGACGCCAACTGTGATTAAACTCCGATTGGATTCAACAATTAATCAAGCTTATATCACAAGGCAAGATTCTTTTCTTATTAAAAACAAAAATTTATTGCTGTTGAAGTGCCTTCAATGTTGTTGTTTTTCATATAAAAAAGATCGGCTATTGGTGTGTTCTTGATAGAAAAAAGATTTGTTATTTGTGTGTAATTTCGGAATTTATGTTTCCTGGTAAAGTTAATTGAATGATTTTATGTGGATGTTGGACGTGATTATGATAATAAGAATTTAGTGCTTTGGGTTGCTTGAAAAGAGAGATTTTTAGAGTTTGAGAGCAATAGATTCTAAGATTTTGCTAGGTTTTCAGTCTGCCAAATAGGAGCAACTATTTCATTCGGCTTAAAATCTGCATGTTGAGGTGGTTTCTGGCATATTTGAAATTTTGAAATTTGCAGTTTGCTTGCTTGCAACTTGTTCCTCTAATAGAAAGTGTGGAATGTGCTTTTGAAAATACATAGTTTTCTGCAAAATTCTAATTAGGAACTATTACACCGACAGAGAATGAATCCCACTTTGCTTGGTTTTGTCTAATGTAGCAGAAGATGATAAGTTACTTATATGGTGTAATGATTATATCCATATTGCTGTGTGAAATAAATTGTATTTTAACTAAACTCTGCTGGCTTTCGATTTTTGGTGCCTAGTGTATCTGTATCGATTTTCATGTTCATGTTATCTGTTTTCAAATTCAGTGTATTATGGTTCCGAATTCGATTAATAATTGCTTTATTAGATTGCCGTCGTGTAGTTGACTGGAGGGTGCGCCCTGAAGACTTGATTGTTATCCTCGCAAATTGGATTTGCAGACAGCATAATCCGGAATCTCGAATACGAAGCTATTCTACTGTTGAACACAAAGGAAGAACAAAAAGATGTCTGGAGTGAAATTCATATCTTGTGACCAGCTCGGTAAAGTAAGTTGTTGTCTTGCTTCAATTTCACGTTCTTTTTTTATATTATTATAATCATGCTCATCTTTATGGCAATTTTTATTTGTTCTATTAGTCACAAGATAAGGAGAGGGAGAAGAAAAGAAGAAAGAAAAAGAGTTTGCAAAACCACGACAACGATGATGATTTGGAGAGGATAGAGAAAGGGTCAAAGAGGAAGAAGAAGTGGTATTCCTCTGATGAGGATTCGTCTCCGAGCTCTAGTGGAAGTGACAATAGCTATGAACGGAATGAGAAGCGCAGGAGTAGAAAAAATGCAAAAAAGTGGTCGAAAAGTGGTAAGAAACGCCATTCGTCGGAGGAGTATTCATCTTCTGATTCTGAGGATGAAGACCGAAAAGATAGGTGGGATTTCGTCTTATGTTATTTGATTATGTTAAAATATAGAACATTGATGCTAATTCTTGGTGTTTAGGTGATGGTAAGAGGGTTGATATTGCGCGACGGGAGATGGGATTGGATGCTTAGGCCTGCACAACAAACCGAGAAATCTCCAGTGGTTGTGGAGCCGGATGAATCACTCCTCGAGGAGGTAACTTGTTTGTTTCTTAATTTTGAAATGTTACTGTGATTTCGTACAAAAATATTATCTAAATCAACTCATATGTAAACACTTTGTTTATCCTGATGGGATCATCTTTCCATCCTTCATAAGATTTTGTGAATTGACACTGATTTATTGTTCTCTTAGTTTTTCAATTGAATTATCATTTAGGACATTCTCTTTCTTCATATATCTATGAACCCATGTACTGTTCTTTTGTCGGTCTTGGAGTTTATAGTCACTCATTTCTTGTAGGCTAAGAAAGTTAATCCTAAGGAATTGAATCCATATTTGAAGGATAATGGGAATGGTTATCCGGATGAAGAAGATGAAAAAAGAGAAGGTGGTGACCAACTTCCATCTTCTCCACTTGTTGGAGATGGTGGTGCAAGCTGGAGACTAAAAGACCTGAAGCGTGCACAAGAGCAAGCAGCTCTTGAAGGAAGTAAGCTAGAAGAGGTGTGCTTCTTATCATATAATGTCTTACCTTAATTGGCTAACACCTTCATTATTTAGGTTTTGACATTTAGAAAAAACTGCAGGTTGTGGAGGAAAGATGGGATTCTCTTGGCCAATTGGCTGTGTCTGTAGCATCTTCAAAAGTTGCCCTAGCTCGTGCTCATTTACATGCCATAAGAAATCGACAAAGAGGGTCAGCAATAAGTGATCAACTCCAAACTCCAACAGATGATCAAACTGAGAGAAATCTTGACAGGGTATATGCCAATCTACTCAGATTTTTACTTTTTTTGGAATAAACTTTTTCACATGAGAGATAAAATTACCCTCATTGAGTCTCCTTTATTGAAAATCGTCGTGCGTCTGATTGCGCAAACGTGCTTTCAACTTAATAGTCAGAACTTCCTCAATTTTAAAATAGAATTACTCTTTTTAAATATGAAATAAGATGAATGAATGTTCTTTCAAAAGAAATAAATAAAGAAAGAAAAACATGAACAAGTGAAAGACTTATTTTCTCCTTATATTTTGAGTGATGGGCTGATGTATTATTTTGTTTATGTACATTTTCCTTCTTGTTTTAGAACACTAGTCGGAGCTACTTGAAGGATGTATCTGTACGACATCCTGAAATGAAGCCCCCCAAGGTGCTTGATTCTTTATCTTGGGGAAAACGAAAATCTCAAAATAGATCAAGGGAGGATGTAAATCTCATTTCAACTGCGGTCTCGAGCTTAAATAAGTTTAATAATGATGGAAGTTTTATGAGCAAACTTCTTGGCAATGAACCAGATAGTAGTGTTGTTAGTTCTCAACCAGAGAAAGAGGATATTGCTAAGTCAATGTTAACTTCTCGCCAAGTGGACGAACCTAATGAAGCTAGTGCGGTGGCTAAGCAAGCATTGCGTGCAAATCAATTAGCAGCCAAAGCTTTGCAGGTTCGTAAGCTGGAGGAAGCTGAGAAACTTTTGGTACGACAATGTTAAAGTGCATATATTTTCAATTCAATCGCATAATCACTTTTTATGCTAGTTATAAATTTAAAGGCGTAATATTACAGTTTTATTTCTGAATTTTAACATAATATGCTTGTTTTTGTGAACTTGGTTTTCGATGAATACAACTTATATACAATAAACCCCAATATCTAATTCCTAAATTAATATTGTTAACCACTTAAATCTTCAATTAATATTCAAAGTATAATAATACAACTTATATACAAAAATATTAAATATCATAAACTATATTTTATTTTATATATATTTGAGTTTTATTCATTTAACAAAATATTGTACATATTATTAATTTGTTAAAGATGGTGTCAAAACTACATAATTTCATCCAAAACTATGTGGTGATTTGGTTCAAAAGTTCATGAGAATCGGAATCGATTATACAAATAATAATAATGACAGAAATCAGAATTAAAATAATCCTTATTATAACTGTTTGGTTTAGTAGGGAATCAAAATTTAATTTCTGTAGTTATTTGTTTGATTTATATTTAGTGCGGGTTCGGAATCAATCATAACATTTTGCATTTATATAATAAAAGAAATATTTGTATAATACACACGTATATATATATTGTATATAATATAAATTCAAATTTTACAAAAAGTAATAGATATAAAAAATATATCAATACATGAAATAAATTAAAAAGAATGCAAAAGGAAAAAAATACATTAAAAAAGTAATAAAAACATATAAAAAATTTAGGTAAAGATTAGATAATTTATGAGTTGACCCAAATTTTTTTAGATTGAATTTAGATTGTTTTTTATTTTTTTATATTATTTAAATTAAACTAATAATAATTATATAAAATAAAAAATTAAATATTATAAATTATTTGTTAATAAGTAATAATAATCTAATTAACATAAATTTTCTGTTAATGAGATTATATAATTAAAAGATAATTTTTTTTTTGAATTGAGAATTAAAAGGTAATCTCATTTCCTAACAAAATGAAAATAAAAATAATTTTTTTCTCAATCAAACACAAATAATAAAAATCCGAATCCAATTGTGCTTCCTCATTCTTATTCTCATCCAAAATCTGGGAATGACACCACACCCACACGGCCACACCTATAAATTACAAGCTAAACAGAAAAAACAAAGCACTTCATTCCAAACCGTCCTCCTCCGCCGAGAAAGCAAACCCTCTCACCAGACATCTCCGCTGCCGACTCTTCACCATCTGTCGCTTTCAACTCTCCATTTTCTTTTTGCTAAGAAACCTCTTAATTTCAGTCGCAAATTGCTTTTCTCTCTAAGAAACCCTCTCTAATTTCCAGTTCTCAATCTCTGTCTATCTCGGCGCTCTCTGTCTATCTCGTGGATCTCTCTCTCTTTCAGCGCTCCATTTCGATTGGTACGACAATGTTAAAGTGCATATATTTTCAATTCAATTGCATAATCACAATTTATGCTATTTATAAATTTAAAGACAGTAATATTACAGTTTTATTTCTGAATTTTAACATAATATGCTTGATTTTGTGAACTTGTTTTCGATTGATACATGTGTGCCTTTGTGCTTTGGTGGATTACCAAGTTCCTTTCAATTAACCATCTTACCATGAAAAGTCAGATATCACAATACAGTATTTTTAGAGGCATTAGTCAATACAGAATTATTCTTTTCAATGGTTCTCTTCTTTATAATATGTCAAGTCATGAAATAATTAAGTTTGATTCGATTTGTAATCTGATTTACTCTTTTATTTTGTTTTAAACAGGAAGAGCTGAGAAGATGAAGGCAAGCCAGGATGCTGGACACAACTCTGGTAGATCTCGAAAGACAGGAAGCACCAGCAGGTGAGTTACATTTTATGAATTTTTTTACTGCATAAAATGTTAGAAGTCAATAAAATGGAGAGTTGCAATATTACTTTCAGGTGATTTTCTTGACAACTGTCAGGCATTATATATAGTTTAGCGGATAAAAAGTTGATTTCTTGTTTCCCTTGGGTTTGAGCATATGCTTGAACCCTTTGGTTTTCCACACAGTGCCCTGGAAGTGTTTTCTTGATGTCTTTTGTGATTTGGTGGCCCTAGCAGAATATCTAAGAAGAAGGGAGAGGTGGTGATCAGAAGGTCTCTGTGAACAGCAGTGTTGCAAAGCGCATCTTAACTCAGCAAGAGCGCTGCCTTTTCTGCTTTGAGAATCCAAACCGGCCGAAACATCTCGTCTCAATTGCCAACTTTACATATCTGATGTTGTCACAGTGGCAGCCCCTTGTGCAAGGTCATTGCTGTATCTTACCGATGCAGGTAAGCATTATCATACAGTTTAGAACATCCTAGCCTGCAGTGCATAAGAGTCTTTTGGGTCTTAAAGTTTAACCTTGAATACATCATTTTTTCTAGGGAAACTAGATTGCTATTGTTTATAATGAACCTCATTTTCTTAAATTGGGTCCATCTTACGGCCATATTGAATGATGTGGAAGCGGTTTCAATCTGAAGTTATAACATTCTTAAAGGTTTTCAAAGTGGATCTTAAGGGCCTTTGCAATTGCACCAAAGCTGGGAAATAGGAATAAAAAATGCTGTTAGCAATAGAATTGTGATGGACAGTAACACAGTCCTTATAAATTACAGAGTGAACTGTCAAATTATTTGTACTGACTGATTGTTTGCCTTGCAGCATGAGTCATCCACAAGGACTGTTGAATATAATGTGTGGGAAGAAATTCGTAACTTCAAGAAATGCCTCATAATGATGTTTGCAAAGCAAGACAAAAATTTGGTGTTTCTGGAGACTGTAATGGGCTTGGCCCAGCAACGTCGTCATTGTTTAATTGAATGCATTCCTTTGCCTCGAGAAATTGCAAAACAGGCCCCTCTACTTTGAAAAGGTTAGTGTTGTTTGTTTATCCGATCATTCATGAATGTTCTTTTATTCTCTTGAAAGGATATGTTTGAAAATTGAAAAGTTGCCTGACTCTTGTCCATGCATCTCATGTGTTAAGATCATTTGAGCACGATGAAGGAAAAGTATGACCTAAAGTTAACATATGATAGTTGATTTTGCAGCATGTGCTGCAATATTTGTGTTTCCAGTATCAGCTAATTATTTGTTTGCCAATGGCTTTGGATCATAATGTCTATTCAAGGAGGAAACAATGTCAACTGTGTGTATTATGTGCTGGAAAGCTCTTGTATTTAGTTAGCAGCAATTTTTATAATAGTTTCAAAAGATTGATTGTTTTAATGTGGTTGCATTGAAAGGGCCATTTCTCTCCTACCAAGTTAAGAATTTTATTTGCTATGTAACAGTATTGTGTTTAATTTTTTTCCTTCCCGGTATAAGTATCTGAAGTTTTGTTTTTTTTTTAGGCAATTGATGAAGCTGAAGATGAGTGGAGCCAACACAATGCGAAGAAGCTGATTGACACAAGCGAGAAGGGGCTACGTGGTTCAATCCCGAAGGACTTCCCATACTTCCATGTTGAATTTGGCCTTAACAGGGGATATGTCCATGTAATCGAAGATGAGAAACAGTTCAATGCTAGTCTTGGCCTGAACGTCATAAGAGGCATGCTCCGCTTGCCAGAGGAAGACATGTACCGTCGTCGAAGGCATGAGTCAATTGATTCACAGAGACAGGCCGTTGCAAAATTTGCCCAGGACTGGGAGCCTTTCGACTGGACCAAGCAGCTCGACTAACTGATGTATAAACCTTCAAATGTGATCCAAGTGGCTTGTCACTTGGATCTCATGCAAGTAAATGAGCTACTATGTTGTAGTTTTTGGCTGGTACATATGCGTTTCTGATTTGATCGGGTAAGATTGAATGTTAAAGGCGAATTTAGTGAAAGACATTACATTGCTTGACTAATTTACATAATGGAAGTTCGTTTGATTTATTTCATTAATTCTCAAATTGCTACCTCTAAAATAATCTATGTGGATGGTGTGTGTTTGTGGTAGACTTGGAAATAGATTTTTTTTTCCCCAAGAAAAGGGGAGCGGGGGACTACAAATAGTAGTGCACTCCTGCTGGGCGTGATCATGCATGTAATTACTTTTTGTCGTAGAATGTTATTTTGCTCGGTAGAAACTGAGAAAGACTCACAACGAAACCCATTAAGAGCCAAAGTATGCCGGTTATAACATACTGTTAATATAAACCTAAGTGAGACTAGTTTGTCTCGAACTCAGGTCTGCCAGCAATGTCACATTGCTCTACCAACTAGACCACCTCTAGGAGGTAGACTTGAAAATAGATTGCAGATTAATAAATTTAATAGTTCCATCATTAAAAAAAAGAACGGTCCCTTGGTGCTTTCTTATTTGGGTTATGAAAAGAATTCTTTAAAGTTGATTAATTGAGGGCGGCGTTGATGAGTAGAGGTAACAATTGAAGAGCATTGAAGATGAAGTGCTTGGAGTTGGAGCGGTGATTGAGTTGAGGAGCAGCCACAGGCATTCACGTGTTGTGGGTAGTGCTACTCGCAAACTCATTAGAAAGCTTGAAACGGTCCCAAAGCAAGAGGGTCAGGCGGTGTGATAGTGGTCACATGTTTTATGGGTTTCTGTGTCGCACGTGTGGAGGCCACTGCAGAAACAAGTACACCATGCATTTGCATGATTTGAATATGGAGGTCTCTTCTTTCTTTGACCTCTCTTTATTTATTTGTCCGTATCTGCCCCTTTTCAACACCAAACTTCACTTCAGAGCTCACCACGAATATTAGAGAGTAGGACGGAATTCGAGCAAGCCGAGCTTTGAAATACTCGGGTTTGGTTTGGTTTGTCAAAAAATATGTTGAGTTTGAGCTATAATTTCGTTTAAGTTCAGCTCATTAAGCTATTTATGAGGCTCGCGAGCTCAGCTCGTTTAAGCGGCTCACGAGATCAGTTTGTTTAAAAACTCGTTTACAATTATAGTCAAAAATTAAAATACAAGTCTTTAAACAACAATTTAAAACATAATCCAAAATTAAAATATAAACAACATAATCCAAATAAAATATAATCCAAACTTACAACATAATCCAATATTACAACAAAAAACAACAAAGTAACTCTTGTCTTCCAAGTTCCATTAATTGATGTGTGATGTGTCCAACATGTGACCAAATATCAATCTATCAAGATCAAATATAATAAATTAAATAAAATTAAAAAAATTTAAGCAAAATACCTTTATTTAATTTGATCTTACCCATTCAAGTATATTTAAGGAAATGAAAATTTAGCAACATCATTTTCCTCATCCTTGCTTGGAACCTATTAAAAATAACAAACTTTAGTAAATTTAATAAAATAGTAATAAAAACAATAAACATTAATAAATTTTGGATATACTTACTTTTTCCGCGTTATCTTGTCACCATAACGTGATTTAATCCAATCAGCTCTACATATCAGCATTTGAACAGTATTAGTATTAAGGGATGCACGATGTGGATCAATCATCCTATTTCCAACACTAAAAGCATATTCTGAAGCAACCGAAGTAATTGGAATAGATAAAATGTGACAAGCCATTTTTTGACAAAATACAATATTTGTTCTTATGTTCCTTCCACCATTGTAATGCATCAAATGAATGATCAGTTGAATTAGGAATAATAACACCATCCTCTAGATAAATGTCCAACTCTGATTTTCCCATATCAACACCACCATCCTAATGTTTTATGTAATTGTGAAAAATTGACAACCCATAACTTTGTGTGCCTTCATCTCCAACAGGCTGGACATTAAACACATCAACTGAAGGCTTATCACATGTTGATTCCTTATCAATGCTCAATTTATGAACATCAACATACTCCATAAACAATTGATTCAAAGTATCTCGAACTTCTTGTACACGATTATCTGCCTCAAAAGGAGAATATATATCTCTAAAAACAAATTGAACAAACTTCATTTTTGTTCTAGGATCCAAAGTTGCAGCAATAGCAATCAACAAGTTGGCCTCGCCCCAATATTTATCAAATCTTTCTTTCATCTTCGTCACAATTTTCCACAAAAATTATTAGGACTATTCCATGCCTCATCCAATACTTTCTTTGTAGTCCACAATTCAGTCAAAAACAAATTAGAAGTTGGACTTTCACTAGCTGAAATCACTTTGGTAATTCTATTATAATTTTTCAAGAAAGCGCAAACAACTTGTGTTTTTTTCCAATCATCCTCAGAAGGCAAGAAATTATATGATTCATCTCGTTGCTTATACCTAGGAAAAACATCTTTATACTCCAAAGCAACAAACAACATCATGTAGGTAGAATTCCACCGAGTTGGACAATCTAAAACAAGTTTATTTTTTGGCAACTTCAATTGTTTAGCAATACTACTAAATATATGCAATCGAGACACAGACTTTCCAATAGACTTCACACTTTTCCGAACATTATGAATAGTGCTAATAATTTCACCCAATCCACATTGCACTAAAATATTCAAAATATGAGCACAACATCTCACATGAAAAAACTTGCCATCTAAAGGTAATTTGTTGATTAGTTCCAATTTTTTTTTTAAGATTTTCAAGAGCAACATCATTATATGAGGCATTGTCTATAGTAACAGTCCACACTTTACTCTCAATTCCCCATTCAACAAAGCATTTCTTCAATGCATCACATATAACAATGCACGTATGTGGAGATGGAATATCAACAAAATTCAATATACGCTTTCGCAAAACAAAATCTTCATCAACAAAATGGCAAGTAACAACCATACATTGAATATTTTGATCAGATCTCCATAAATCAGTTGTAATACTAACCTTACTCACATTTTCCAACATTGCTTTGATTGCATTCTTCTCAATTTCGTAGGAACTAACACAATACTTTTTAACCATTTTCCTACTAATCCTTTCATAATTAAGAGTTGCAGTTCTCATAGCCAAGTTAAATCATTCATACTCAACAAAAAAAATGGCAGTTCATGAACCATAACCATTTGAGCAATTACCTCTCTCATCCTTGCATGATCATATTTGAAATTTTGAATCGCACCAAAAATTTCTGATCTTGCTGTAATGGTAGCAATTGTGAGTTGTTGTTGCCCCTTCAAAGCAATCCTCCTCATCACACAACCTTGTAAATGCCCACCGTATTGTGTTTTCGGTCCGCTCTTATTAAAAGCAAGCTTGGACTTGCAATGAATGCATTCAACCTTTTTACTCCCATTTGGCAATGTAATCTCCTTGAATTCATCCCAAACTTTTGACATTCTTTTTCTCTTTTTCTTATCAAAAGGATTCTCCGCTGATTCTTCAGGCCTATCAACTACTATGCTTGGAGTATTTGTTGTTGAATCCACCAATAGGATGAAGAGGGGCGCCGAATTTGAGAGAGCGATGGAGAGAGTGGACTGGTGAGACTTGAGAGTTGAGAGAATGACGACAATGGAGTGAAGGGGTGAAACTAGGGTTTCTAGAGGGATTAGGGAAGATTCAATTGGTGGGTCTTTTATTTGTTTGAGTAAAAGAGTCAAAACTACGTAGTTTTGAATAAAACTATGTAGTTTTGTTAAGTATGCATTTTTTACTCAACTAATAAAAATTTTTCTATAATAATAAGCATTTTCATTTTTTCCTTAAAAATTATATACGATATTGATTATAATTTTATTGACAAGTTATGTAATTATATTTTAATGATTATATTTTAATGTTAACGTTAATGTATAAACTATTTGAACAATTGAAAAAATTAACTAATCATGTTATATACTATATACTATAGCTTTTAGAGAACATTGTTTAAGGTATAAAATAACTGAATTATATTTCAATATTAATGTTAATGTATGAACTACTTGAAGAATTGAACTAATTAACTAATCATGTTATGTGCTATATAGCATAGTCTTTAGAGCGAATATTGTTTAAAGTATAGAATAAGTAAGTTATATTTCAGTATTAATGTTAATGTATAAACTACTTGAATAGTTGGAAGTAACTAACTAATCATGATATGTACTATTTACTACTATGGTGTTTAGAGTGAACATTGTTTCAGGTATATTGTTTAGTTTAGTAGTTCATATTGTAATACGAAGAAGAGAAGAGAGTTAATTGACTATAGCGTTATATAGAAAATATAGTTAATTGAATAATATTGAAGAAACAATAGCATTATATAGTGAATATAGTTAATTGACTAATGTTGAAGTTACAATAGTATATACATTATATATTATCCGGTACACATAAACATGTCATATACATTATATATGTATATGACATATTTATAGCATTTCTAAGCTTTGTACATATAAATTTATGGTTGTGTACACCTTTGTACACCAAAATTCTATATTGTAAATCTTTTGTACACCTAAATTTCAGGTTGTGTATACTTTATACACCTAAATTTATAGTTGTGTACATTTTGTACACCAAAATTTTATGCTGTAAACCTTTTATACACATAAATTTCAGGTTGTGTACACCTTTCTACACCAAAATTTTATATTGTACGCCTAAAGTTCAGGTTTACAAAGGTATACAAAAAATGAAACTTATGTGTACAAAAGGTGTATAAAACATGAAATTTAGGTATACAAAAGTGCACACCATGAAATTTAGGTGTATATAAGGTGTACAAAAGGTGTGGTGCTTTACTCTAGCACGAATTCACAATTTATTCTCTTTCAATGGTCAGTTTCCTTTCTCAGAGAATAAATTCCATCATAAACAAGAATATCCTTAAATAAACGTATATATTACATAAGATATATATTACATAAAGTATATACTATAGTATTAATAAGAACTAAGGTATTACTATATACTAGTATTAGACAATCCTTTGTTTAAGGTATACATTATATAAGGTATATACTAATACTATAGTATTAATATATAAAAAAAGTTAAGAACTAAGGTATATTGTTTATGATATAGACTTATATTATAATAATTAAATAAAATTGTATTATATATAAACCATTATTTTACATCAATAATATAAAAGTGGAATATGAGATGCATAGTATTTAGTATTTAGTGTATATATTACATAAGGTATATATTATATAAATAATATAAATGAGCATGTTCACGAGTTTTTTACGAGCCTGTTTGCGAGCATGTTCATGAACATCTAAACGAGCATGTTCACTAGCTTGTTCATGAACACATATTCGAGTATGTTAGCGAACATATTCATGAACACATATACGAGCTTGTTCGCGAGCTTGTTCATGAGCTTTTCATGAACACTTAAACGAGTCCGTTCACGAGCCTGATCACGAGCCTACAAACCAGTTGTTTGCAAGCTTTCGAGTCGAACTTTTGGATGTTCAAACTCGGCTCGTTTATTAAAACTAGCCTAAAATTTTGTTCAAACTCGGCTCATTTATTATCGAGCCGAGTTATGAACGAGCTTTTATTGAGCCGAACTCCGAGCGGCTCAGCTCATTTCCACCCTTATCGGGGGAGCACATAAATGGTATCTTGTCTTAATCATCACTCCAATAATTATTCTCTTACTATATGTAATAATAATGATAATTAGGTTCCTAATTGGTAATTAAGGTAATTGATTAATCAGTTCATAACTTAACTACCATTTAGCACCCAATAGGATAAAAGTATAATTATACACATTTAGACGGTCGAATAGTGACAAAGTATCAAAAGTCAATTGAGGATAAGGTCAATTAGGTGTTTTCATAAATAGTAACGTGGGAAGGAACTAGTGACTATGCTATAGCCCCCTTAATTCCTAACGCATTCTGGTATGGATTCACATTAGTCTAGATTGAAGCAAGTGATCTTTAGTTTAATACTCAAGCATCATTAAATTAAAAAAATTATTGATTAATAAGTGGTAATTTTTTACTAGTAACAACAAAATGGGTCCTACACATTTTATTGGACCGATTTTATTTTGGAAACGATCTTATATTTCTGTTTATATCAGTTGCGGAGCTAAGATTGTCCGGAGGTGAGGACAGAATAAAATTAAAAATAATTAAATTTTTTATAATAAAAAATATATCGATACATATAGGATAAAAAAAACTAACCAATTTCCTTCAGCACGTCTAGACGCTCTGAGTCTTTCACTAGAGTCAATAATGCAATCTATAGCATAACACATGTTATTCACCAGATTCAGGAAAGAGAAGTAAAAAAAAAAAAAAGGCAAACAAAAAGACAAAAAATGGACCCTAAGAAGATCAGAAACAATGTTGATAAGATTTTAAATGAAATACCTTTCCTTGTATTACATAGTATGGATTGGAACGAGAAAATCCAGCACTTTTTAGTAAATTCATAACTTCTGTTTTCCTGCATTTTGCGTTCCCTCCATCATTGACCAAAGAAAGCTCAAAAGAAAGGTAATAACAAAAAAGCATCAAAAGAAGGCACAAATTTCAAATACAATAATAAACTCACGTAATATGCTTCCCATCCAAAAAATACTCATCCTTCTTCAAACCAATTGTTCTACGAAGATGCACTTCAGCCTTGGTCCTTATCGACCTTCAACATCAGTGACAAGTATGCTTAAGCCAATTATAAGAAGAAGACACAAAGATATCCACAATAGCATCATAAATATGCAAATTAAAGGTATGCTACATGTGAAGAGATTGATTTACAGAAATGTAAACTTAGTATGCCAAATATGAACATCAAAATAATCATTTGTGAGCCTCCTTTTGTATAATCCACTAATTTGAATAAAGCCATAACCTTAGAGAAGTCGATCATAAGACCATTGAAAGAAATAATAAATTTGCAAAGATAGCGATCTTGATAGCTCGCATTTGGTACTTGGATGACAACTGGAAATAAGACGCTTTATAAACAATTGAAAAAATTGACAAACCAAAAAGAGAATCCGAATGCCCAACCATGAGCCAACAAACCTATCAAACAAATGAACAATTCAAATATGAATTTCCCACTTAACTACCAAAAATTTAAGTTAATTCAGTAACAAAAATCAGTACAAAACAACAAATTAAATTGGGATAGCAAAAAATCACAAATATTAAAAATTCAAAAAATCCTAACTTACTTAATATCAAAAGAAAAGGAAAGAATTGCAGGCTGCAGCGGCGGACAGTGAGAAGAGGAAGAGGTGAACGGCGGCGGCTGCAAGTCGATTTGGTGGAGGAGGGTGTGTGTGAAATCGGGGAGAGAAGTGACACTGTGACGGAGAGAGAGTGTGTTTTGCAACTCTGTTCTATGATTTAAATCGTTTTATGATTTAAATCGTTTTGGTCTCCAGCAAACGACAGACGTTTCGCTTTGAACGACTTGTCATTCTCTGGTGACATATTTTTTTTAAAAAAGAAGAAATATCGTCGTTCCGTTTGTGGGGTAAAAAAAGAAGAAGAAACAGCGTGTTCCGTTGTTTCCCTATCTTGGTGTGACTGTCTTCGTCTACCTCTTTGCACCGTAACACTGAAGGTTTGAAACAGGGGGTGGCGGCCTCTTAGGGTTCCTGGGGGCGGTCAGGCTGTTGGGTAATAAGGGAAATTCGGCCACCCGAAGGGACGACCGCGTACACTTGCCCCCACCTGGCTCCGCCGCTAGTTTATATGGAATTGCTTTGACCGATATTTTATCATCTAGCTCATGCAGACAGCGAGGAAAATTTCCCAAATTAAGAAATTAAATTTAGTTTCTTATATTTACTGAACAACAATCTTTAACACCCTGTTAACAATCTTTAACACCTCGACTCGGTAACTCTAGTGATTGGGCACAACTCCGTTGACACATAAGTCAGTGTCTGAGCGGCATGCGTGTATGAGTTACTACCTCTCGTGTCGTGGGTGAGTTCAAGTCTGATAAAAAAAAATCTTTAACACCTGTCAAAAAAGAACAAAAATCTTTAACAAATCCAAATTGATTCTCACTTTTTACTGAGAGGAAACTGACATTTACACTCAAAATGCTCACAGTTTTTATAGTGCAACATTAATGAGGTCATAGATCCACCAACTCTTACTCTGCCACAATTCACCTTCCACCAATAGAACCAAAATTTAATTACAAAAAAGTTACATATATTTCTAACAAACTTACACAGGTTGCTATTGGCTTGTGTCACAGACTTGGTCTTTTCTTCCAACGACCGTGTGGCATTAGCAAACTTCCCTCTCTTGAATGCTAGTTAGCCTTAGTCTCGGGTGCTAGAAAGCACTAGCAAGTGATTAAAGATGCTGAAGAACTTTGACAGGAAGGGAAAGTATGGAAAACTTAAGGAATGCTTATATTGAACTCAAGAAAGTTTTACAATTCTTGGATGATGTACAAATGAATGATGGAGGGGTATTTATAGGTTTTCCACCTCCTCAATGAATGGCTATGATCAATTTGATCCAATGGTCCATAATGAATCTCTAGAAATATCTACACACATCTATACTTTACATGAAAGTATCTCTAAGTATCCACAATGCTGTAGAACATTCTACACATCTTCTATCCATAAGGTTCTAGAACATTCTATACATCTCTACAAGGTTCTAGAATATTCTACATACCTCTTTGAGGTTTTAGAATATTCTAGGCACTTCTAGAATTGGGCGGAGAATTCTAGATAATTTCGGAGCGTTCTTCGTGGTGCGTCACATTCTCCCCCACTCAACTCGGTGACGTCCTCGCCGCATCTTGCTTGCAAGCCTCGATCAGGTCTTTGTACTCCTAAAGTGTGAGCTCGTGCTCCCAACTTGCTTCACCATCGGGCCATCCCTTCCATTTGACGAAGTACTCCACATAACTTGGATGTGAGCCACACCTTGGAATGACTCGATGCGCCAATATCTCTTCGGCCTCACGTTCGGGTGATGTAGTGATGGCTATAGGCGCTCTCCTTGACTCACCTCGACTTAGCTCCTCTTTATCGGGATGGAAGGGATTTAACAAGCTCACATGGAACACCAGATGCATCTCCAAATGTGAAGGCAAAGTCAAGCAATAAGCTAACTTACCGACACATTTTTCTATCAGAAATGGACCTTCATAGCGCCTCACCAAGCCTTTATGTACCTTAGAGAACCTTCGTCTTTGATAATGGAGGAGCTTCACCATGACTAAGTCTCCTTCTTAAAACTCCAAGTGCCTCATCTTCTTATCGGCCTACTTCTTCATTCGTTTGGCCGTCTTTGCTAGGTACGCTCGCACCATGTCCGACTTTTCATGCCAAACCTTGGCAAACTTGAACGCAGGTGGGCTAGGTCCTTTATACCCGATGGACAAAGTGTGTGGATTTATTGGTTGCTGCCTAGTTGCTAACTCAAATGGAATAGCCCCTGTAGATTCACTCCTTTGCAAATTATACGAGAATTGGGCTATGTCGAGCAGCTTCGCCCAATCCTTTTGGTTGGCACTCACATAATGCCTCAAGTATAACTATAGTAAGACATTCACCCTTTCGGTTTTCCCATCGGTTTGAGGATGAAAGCTTGTAGAGAAGTTAAGCTCATACCCCAACATTTTGAAGAGCTCCATCCAAAATTGACCAGTAAAACTAGTATCTCGATCGCTCACAATGGTCTTCGGTATGCCCCAATACTTCACCACATGCTTGAAAAACAACCTTGCGGCATCTTCGGCGGTGAAATTTGTTGGAACAGGGATAAACACCCCATATTTGCTAAATCGGTCGATCACCACCATAATGTTGCCACAACCCTCGGACTTTGGTAGGCACGTGATGAAATCCATATAGATGCCTTCCCAAGGCTTCTCCGAAATGAGCAATGGCTCTAAAAAACCTACTGGTTGTTGTTGTTCTACCTTGTCTTATTGGCAAACAAGACAAGTCTTTACGTAGAGTTCAATATCATCTCTCATTCGGGGCCAATAGTAAGCACGTTCCACAAGTGCCAACGTGCGCCTTATGCTAGGATGTCCCGCCTATTGTGAATCGTTGCACTCCTTCATAATCTCCTTTCTTAAGCATTGCCACTTTGGCTCATACACTCGATCTCCTTTGGCGGTGAACACCCGTTCCCTAAGCCAAAATTGACGCGTCTTACCTTGACTTGCCAAATCCACCAAACTCTTGGCTTGTGGGTCTTGCTCAAGTCTCTCAATTCGGTCCACCAAGGGGAACTTCAGACTCATGATGGCGGCTAGCACGACCTTCCTACTATGTGCGTCGGCCATCAAGTTGTCTTCACCATGAACTTGGATCCCAACAAGTAATGCCTCCAAGTTCGCAAATAATGTACTACAACGGTCACCTCCTTATCTTGGACCGTGTAGCAACGCTCGACATCATTCAACTTACAACTCTCATAGGTAATAGGATGGCCTTCTTGCATTAAGACATCACCAAGTGCAAAGTCAGAAGCATCGGTGTTGTTGGAGAATTTTCTCGGGGATGATTTGGTTAAGTTTGGAGAGCGAAAATGAGTTGGAGTAAGGCAAGAAAAACAACACCAAGATTTTTATAGTGGTTCAGCCAACCATACCTGCGTCCACTACCTAAGTCTCACTTAGGCTTTTCACTATCGGAGATTGATTACGGCTCAATCCAACAAAACCTTATACCAAGGTTGATTACGGCTCAAACCTCTAAAGCCTACACAAGGTTGATTACGACTTATACCTCCAAGGCCAACAAGGTTGATTACGGCTCATACCTCCAAACCCATTGAGGTTGATTACGACTCAAACCTCTAAGACCATTACAATGTTATTTTCCATAGGTTCAAAACCAACCTTCCCCACACTCTCAAAGTGTTTACAAAAAAATATTTACAAAAATGAAAGCTCTGTGCTAGAGTACATGTGTTGACACAATGCTCTTGATTTTCTCTCTAACTTGAATTTGGTTTTTTGGGGTGATGGAATGATAAAAAAACATTTTAGCCTTGAAAGCATATGATCATCCACTTTTTTCTGTCATTCCTTGATGTATTTATAACTTTCCTAAGCCATTTGACCGTTAATGTTGAAAAACTAGCCGTTGGAGACTGTTTATAGCCGTTACAGCCTTCTGGGAAAAATATAACGTACGTTGTAAACACGCTATGTACGTTGTCTGTAAATTCTTCAGCTTCACGTACATTGATCTTTCGTGACGTTTGTTAATCATAGCCACATCTCCAGATGACGTATGTTGAATCTCCTCTGCGTACGTTGTGACTTCACTACATACGTTGTATATGTATGACGTACGTTGTTAAGGATCCAGTAGCCTCTGTTTCCTTCTGAGCTCTCGTCTACGTATGTTGCCCTTAACTGTGACGTACGTTGTGACTCTATAACGTACGTTGTGGATTCTTCGACGTACGTTGCACACGTATAATGTACGTTGATCAACTTGCAATGGCTTGATTCGTAATTCTGAGCTTTCCAACGTGTTTTGCTTCAACTTAAATATTTTGCACATCTTCAAAACACAAAAGAAACTTAATGTTGATCACCCTTAATTCAACAGGTGTGTACCTCATACGGCTTGGTGTGATCGGGCAAGGCCAAGACAGGCTCTTGGGTCACCTTTTTTTTTAAGGGCCTTAAATGCTCTTTGACATTTCTCGTCCCAATCCCACACCTTGTTCTTCTTAAGAAGATTGGTGAGCGGTGCGATAATGAAGGAGTAGCCATTGATGAACCTTCTATAATAATTGAATAAACCAAGGAAGGATTGAAGCTCGGTTACCTTTTTGGCGGCTCCCAATCAACAATGGCTTGCACCTTGGACTTATCCATTCGTAGCTTGCCACCACCCACGATGTACTCCAAAAACATCACTTCGCTTTGAGCAAATGCGCATTTGTCTTTCTTGATGTATAACTCGTTCTCCCTTAGTACTCGGAAGACTTGACGCAAATGGTCTACATATTCCTCCAATGTATTGCTATAGACCACTATGTCATCCAAGTACACCACTACGAACTTGTCCAAGAAGGGTTGGAACACCTTGTTCATAAGGGTACAAAATGTGGTAGGAGCATTGGTGAGTCCAAAAGGCATTACTAAGAATTCGTAAGAGCCATACCTTGTTACACAAGTGGTATTCGGTTCGTCTCCAACCGCAATCCTCACTTGGTAATATCCCTATCTCAAGTCAAGCTTCGTGAACTATCTTGCTCCACAAATTTGGTCGAAGAGATCGGCGATTAGGGGAATGGGATACTTGTTCTTAATGGTGATCTTGTTGAGCACCCTATAATCGATGAACAACCATAGTGACCAATCGTGCTTCTTTTGGAAAAGCACAAGTTCGCCATATGAAGATGTAGAGGGTCGAATGTATCCCGCATCCAACAAATCCTTTAGTTGGCTCCTCAATTCCTCAAGCTCAGGAGGCGTCATCTCATATGGAACCGTGGAAGATGGGCTTACACCAGGCGCCAACTCAATCTTATGATCCACCTCTCTCTTTGGTGGAAGCTTCTTCGGCAACTCGAAGGGCATCACATCTTTAAACTCCTCGAGGACATTGGATATCTCTTTAGGCATTCGAGTCGTTGCAATGTCCTCGTCTTCTTTTAGTGCGACGAGAAAGGTTGGTTGCGCCTTCTTTACTTCTTTAGAGAGTTACATGGCGGATAATTGTTTGGCTTGTAGACTTGCCTTCCTAGCTAGAGACACCATACAAAAATTGCCTTCTTCTAGTATGCACATTGTGTTGGTGCAAGGAATTGGAACAACCAAAACTTGATCCATAAAATCGATGCCCAACACGATGGCGTAATCATCCATAGGCACAATCGAAAAATCTACTAAGCCTTTCCATTCACCAAGACTTACCTTGACGCCACGCACAACTCCAAACGTAGTCTTGGCTTTTGAATTGACCGCCTTAAGCAATCCTTTCTCCTTGGTGTACTTGATTCCAAGTCAATCGGCCTCCTTCACTTTTAGGAAGTTATGGCTTGCACCCGTGTCCACTAACACTTTCACTGAATGCCCGCCAACTTTGGCTTCAACGAACAAGAGGCATTTTCTTTCGGACTTAGGCACTTCCACTTTGGCTTTGATGGCACCAAGGATTTTTAAAGATCCCATAATTGCTTCGTCTCGTCGCTCTTCCTCCTCTCTATCTTCGATAAGAGTGGAAAGCTTGGCCTTCTTTGGGCATTCTCTTGCCTTATGCGGACCATCACAAAAGAAACATTTCAAAAGTGGTCTACTTCCATTTTTATCATCCTTAATGCTCATACCTTTATTGTACTTCTTGAAGCCTTCTTTGCTTTAGTGGTTGTCTCCCCCAATCTTTCCTTTGCCACCCTTATCCTTATAAGATTTCAGCTTGTCGCTCTTCTTGAACTCAATAAGGGATTCAACAATGGAGATAGCAGAAGCAAGATCTTGGACACCACGTCTCTCGATCTCCATCTTGGCCCAATGTTGTAACCCATCCATAAAAGCAAAGAGTGCCTCATTGTCAGGATAATCGGAGATCTCTAAGAGCATTTCAGAGAATTTCTTCACATAATCTCGTATGCTATCATTTTGCGTGAGACACCTAAGCTTTGCCCTCGCATCATGCTCGACGTTCTCGGGATAGAATTGCCTCTTGAGTTCTTTCTTGAACTCGTCCCACGTGTAGATGGTGCAAGTTCCCTTCTCAATGTTGCCACACCTTCTCCTCCACCATACCATTGCGGTGTCGACAAGGTAGAGCGAAGCATTATCCACCTTCTTGGCATCCTCCGCTACGCCAAATGCCTTGAAATATTGCTCCAAGTTCCATAGGAAATTGTTTATCTCCTTCGCATTCCTCGAGCCATTATATGCCTTTGGCTTATGAGCTTCCACCTTCGAAGAAGTGGTGACTATCATTGGACCAGCACCTCCTCCACTTTGGGCAACCGCTTTCTTGCAAAGGGTTAACTCGTCTTTGGTTTCACCCAACTCGGCTACGACTTTGCGAAGATTAAAATCTCGGCAAGGAGGGTCTCCTCCAAAGTCTTTTCTTGGTTTTGGCATGTAGCCACGACAACGTTCACGACACCTTGCAACTTGTTTTGGAGCTCTTCTCTCCCCGTCTCGAGCTCCTCGAGACATTGGTCTGTCTCCTCTAACTTCTCTTGCCCTTCGATCATAGCAAGCTCCACCTTCTCGAGCTTTGCATTTATGTCAATCAAGACATCCCTCGACTTTGATCTTCCTCCCCGCAATTGTTTGCCCTCATCGGGTGTTCCCATATGAGTAGTCTCACTTCCACTTGCCATCTTTACTCGAACCTTAGGCTTTGATACCAACTGTCACAGACTTGGTCTTTTCTTTCAATGACCGTGAGACACTAGCAAACTTCCCTCCCTTGAATGCTAGTCAGCCTTAGTCTCGGGTGCTAGAAAACGCTAGCACGTGAGTAAAGATGCTTAAGAACTTTGAAAGGAAGACAAAGTATGAAAAACTTAGAGAATGCTTATATTAAACTAAAAAAACTTTACAATTCTTGGATGATGTACAAATGAATGATGGATGGAGTATTTATAGGGTTTCCACCTTCTCAATGAATGACTATGATCAATTTGATCTAATACTCCATAATAACTCTCTAAAAATATCTACACATATTTATATTTTACATGAAAATATCTCTAAATATCCACAATATTTTAGAACATTCTACACATCTTTTATTTATAAGGTTCTAGAACATTTTATACACCTCTACAAAGTTCTAAAATATTCTATATACCTCCTTGATGTTTTAGAATATTCTAGACACTTATAAAATTGAGCGAAAAATTTTAGATAATTTCATAGCATTTTTCGCACGGTATCACACTTGTGATGGAAATTGTGCGCCATGGTACAACTGCTTATTTAACTCTACTGGAAATCACCTGCAAATTGGTTCTCTCTCACATTCTCACTCACTGCCATGCGCAGTAGTGTGCACTACTTCCCTACACTTACTCTTCCTTGATTTGTTTCCGAGAAAAAGGTAACCTTTTCACACACTCGACAACACACACTTGTTCTCGTGTATAATATCACTTTCGTCCCCAGAAAAAGACTCCATATTTCCCATTTGCCACTCTTGGTCTTGGATCAAGCCAATAAAGCTACTCACTTTTTGAAGAACCCATCTTCTAACATCACTCACAAGAGTCACAACTTTCAACACAATAAGGCAGTGTTTTCGTGACAAAAGCGACACCAACCCAACTGTGCCAAGAAGAGGAGGAGGAGGAGGTGGTTGGTGTGAAGGAAGGAAATGACAGCCGGTGGTGGATCCTCAGGGAGTTTGCCGACGTGGAAGGAGAGAGAGAACAATAAGAGAAGAGAGAGAAGGAGAAGGGCCATAGCTGCAAAGATATATGCAGGGCTTAGAGCTCAAGGGAACTATAAGCTTCCAAAACATTGTGACAACAATGAGGTTCTGAAAGCTCTTTGTCAAGAGGCTGGTTGG